>OZ026527.1:34594560-34696207 GCA_964019695.1 Loripinus fragilis
TCACTGGATGAAAAGTGCGATTTATAAGGCTATGTAAACCCAGGGTAAATATGCGTAAATACCTAAATTTATTCATGTTTACCATTTAGTTATGTATGTTTGCCTTTCCTTTGGCTTTTATTTACATACCGTAAATACTACTATTTACCCTTATAAAAATAGATCTGTTCATGCCGTATTGGCCGTATTTACCCCTTTATGAACCTATCTGTAAATGTGTGCTCAAATAATGAAATTATCTATACTAAATTAGGGTATTCAAATAAAATTCACATTTCAGTATTTCCATGAGTATACTCATTTTAACATTGTTCCAATATTTAGAATATGTATGCATGATTGGCACACTTTATGTTTATTCATCTTGATAAATAGTTGTAAATACAGTGTTTACAGATATACAAATAGCCATGGTAAATATCAAAATGCACACCTTATTTGCCGAGATACATGCATCATTGAGAAATTACATATTTGCTGGCGTGCGTAAATTGTGGTGAAACATTATATTTATTTCATTTTAAACGATGCGTTTAAATATGGTGTAAATATGAAATGATAGTTGTGTATACATAGCCTTTGAAATAATTGACAAATCGTAGAATTTATGCACTCGGTGATATATTGGTAAATATGTAAAACATATATGCATTTAAAAGGGTATGTAAAAGATGTATAAATTCTGGTATGCTCATATATTTGCACGTTAGGGTATATACCATTTGACAGTATGCTTTCAGGTCATTAAATATTGATAAATTCTATATATACATACTGCTGCATGTGCTGTTAAATATGGTCAAATATTAATATGCATATGTGTTTATGTATATGCAGTGAGGTGCATAAAGCTTTTATGTGCGCATGTTTACATAGGTTTCAGTAGAGTGTGGGCATTATTGATTGTGGTCAATATATAGGGCATTGGTTCTATTCTTTCGTTGATTTTGGTTTGTTGTCAAACGTCCCGCTCAACAGCTGTGATCATGTCGAGACTGTCAGTTGACCTAACCACAGCCAGATTCGACTTAAGAGTTACACATACTTTCGCTTATAGCTTACAGCAGCCCTTCTGAAATCGCTGGCAGGGGAAGAAAGGCCATAGAAAATATTCGATGATAAATCTTCACGAAAGTATGGGCCAGGCCAGGTCGGGCTCGAAATCACGACCCCTTGATTAGCAATCAGACTCGCTACTGATAGCTTCTGGGGTCGTCTTGAAGGTCCAAATTGTAGTAACTATCTGACGTCGTATAATTTTATTGTCAAATTCCGATAGTTCATGATTTGCATAATTAAAAATGCTCGTCACGAGATCCTTCTTACACGCTTTACGTCAATTTTCAAACACGAATTTAAGCTTCGATGTAACTGTTCGCCGACTGGTTAATTATGAATGTTTTTTTTTTGTTTACTTTTTTTTGCATTGCTTCTGCGGAGTTTTTTTTTCCAAAATCATCTTATTCGAAGAATTCTTCCAGAAATACCATTTGTGTCAAACAGTTTGGATCCAGATCAGGCCCCACCAAATGTTGGGACTGAACTTGGTCCAAGCTGTTTGCCAAGGTTATCAGCAGACAACACTAGTAGGCAAAATTTAATAATTTTATTGTCACAGTAGGTTCCATTCCACCAAACACTTCAAAATGCATTGAATTATCGTTTATCTCAGATTACAAATTACATTTCCATATGTCTAAACATGATATCCTTTCTCAATCTATGAATGTTTAATATTTCAAAATATATATTTACTGGAAGTAGCTCGCTCTAGAGTATTTCTATAAATGACCAACCTCTGTGAAGACAATGGAGCAGACGTCGTCTATAGATAATTTAATTATCTCATAAGATAGCTGCAACCAGACGAAAGGCGGGATGAAAGGTCCGAAAATATGTGCCGCCACATGGGCAATTTGCATAATCGTAAATCAGTTTGCCGTTTATACAGTCTTGTAAAACGCCCACAAAGGCCACTGCTGGTGTAAACTACGGGAAATCGTATCAATCTATAATTTGTGTATGCAAGCAGCGGCGCCTCCGGTGAATCTTCAGCATTTGCGCAGGCTCACATGAGCCTTTGCTGCTCAGCAATGTGCAAAGTACCCGCGCTCATCGTGTGAGCCTTTGATCATCACATATCCGTAAAATCCCAATAAAACCAAATATAGTCGCGCTACAGGCTTAATTCACGTATGCCGAATGGCATTTCCCTCCCAGTCAATTTCCGTTGTGGTAGTTTTCATTTTTATTTAAATGTTGATAGAACGTTTCCGTTTGAATGGTTGTCGAGTGGTAGTTTTCATTTTTATTTAAATGTTGATAGAACATAAGCAAACAGTGGAGACCCTGATCAGACGCCGCATTGTGCGGCGTCTAGTCTGGGTATCCACTGTTTGCATATGTCCCGCAAAAAGGACGCAAGGCTTAAATTGGTTAATGTTTGAGTGTTCATCTGCATCCATATTTTGTGAAGGCGAGTTGCAAAGGTTCTCACGCGCCTGCGCATGTGTGCAGATTCGCCTGAGCCTTTGCTGTACCATTGTGATATGTATGCATTATCGAATGCCAGCATCTGATATGATGGCATCATCATGATGAATATCAAAGACTGGCTCTCGATACCTGACAAATAAGCCTTGAAACATATCAAATGGGTGTAACTGGAGACTCGTTCGAATCCTGACCGTAAAACCCAAAACAACACACATTAATCCCACCTAGGGGGTTCAAACACGTACTTTGCGGTCCTGGGATAGGGTGTGCATCCCGCCTAATGGTCCTCATGCGCCGACAGGGGCATTGTCCGCGCCGATGTCCCCAACCTTCAGACTTAGTCCTGGAAACAGGCAACCGAACTAGTTGTAACTGGAGAATCACCCGCCTCCCTATTAACCCCAACACACAAATACATTGCACCCACAAACATAGGCCAAACAGTAGGACCTGCAACCTACATGTTCCTAGATCTGTTCATTGAGAATATCGACACCAATGTTAACAACCTTAAAATGTAGCAAAATAGTAACCGAATTGTTTGACCGCAAACACATATCTCTCATGGGCTAAACACAAACGTGCATCGCGCCTCGTGGTCTTCATGAGCTAACGAGGACACTTGGAGCGCAGTGGCTCAGTGGTAGAGTGCCTGACTCGAGACCGAAGGGCCGCGGGTTCGAGCCTCATCGGCGTCACTGTGTTGTGGTCCTTGAGCAAGACACATTTATCCTAGCTTAGTACTGGTTCAACCCAGGAAGACCCGTCCCTGTTTAACTGAAAGATTGTTGATGGGACGTAAAAAAGTAAATCAACCAAACAAACAAACAACGAGGACACTGACAAAGCCTTTAACATACCAAACAGGCAAATCTGGAGAATCGCCCGACTCTTTGGACCTTGAAACAAAATCTACTTTCACCGGCGATAGACGAAATAAGACCAATTGACAGAGTTACCCCTCAACAGTCCACCCCTCTCCCCAAATCGAGCTATATAACTGAAAATAAAAAGTGCAACAACATCATTGGGGTTTCTTTCGAAATATTTAAGTAAAGACCAAAACGAACTTCAGCTACCACCCCTCAATAAACAGTTTTGAGCTGGCCCAGAGCCAACAAAAGTAAGAGCTGAACTGGCCCCTATCCGTTTTAACAATAAATTAAAATTGAAACACAAAACAAACACCCTGGAACAAGATCAGACTGACAAAAGTCGGGACTGTGCCTGATCCACGGGGTTTGAATACAAACTACGGTAAAAAAAAAACACAAACAATTTAGGCCCTAATCAGACCAGACATAAAGTTGCGCCTGATATTGTTCCAGACTGTTTGGAGCTGCCACCCATTGAATAGGTGGCAACAACCTTGGCTGACACCACAAAACATTCCCATAAATAGTTTGGACAGAGACTAGACACGACAGACGTCGGGCTTTATCGAGGTCCAAAATGTTTACACACAATTAAAAAAATTACCCCATATAAAAAAAACTTCCACAAACGCTTAACGGTAAATGCATTGAATGAATCGAGGGTCATTACTTAGAGGTCGTAGTAGAAGTATAGAACTAGTTAAACACGGAAAATAAATTAGCGTGCAGACTTCATTTCGATGAAAAGTCAAAATAATCAATTCTTCAGAGCACCGCACTCGTGGCAGAGACCGCCTGATGGTGCGAGCTGCTTCACATTAGGTACCATATTCACATTCCGTCACCATGCGAAAAAAAGTTTTTATACATGTGCTATCTTCAAAAGGTAGGCCTACTTTTATTTTAGCACGCGATTTGCGAGGTCTTGTCCCAAAAGCCCACCCAAAATATCTAAGCCGTAATTGGCAAGAAACAGGGAGAGAGATCATCGTTTATCGCATACTCCCTAAAAAAATCACCGATGGCCGTCCATTTCCCCAACCACCAAACTACACAGCAACTTATTTGATATAATAAAAATAATTGAGCCTTTGCATGAGATTTCCAACAATGTGGTATGTGCGACCAGTAAAGCCTCAGATCAGCCTGCGCATACGCGCAGTCTGATCAGAGCATTTGCTAGTCGCTTGAGTATTCTATGATTGTTAAGCTACTGACTGAACACCATTTGGAGTTTCTAATCTTAAAAGAATGCTGCAGAGGCTCGTCCGAGTCTAAAATGTCAAATTGTTGGAAATCTCATGCCGTGGCTCTAATATTATGGAATTGGTAAACTGGTTAACCCAAAGTCTTTTCAGGGCATACAGCTGCATCTGAGCCGATCGTTTTGTTGGCGTGCCAGTCAGTACGGTACATCTTCAATATCAAATTTTCGATGGATTGATGAACAACAGGAAGGATATGAAGCAATGTATAGGACAAGATTTCTAAATTATGAATCCTTGCAGAGGCGGGGCATAAACCAATATCAAAGACAAATACATAAGATTTTTTAACAATTTATTATCAAAAAAGCATATCCTAGCGAGAATCTAAACGGGCCTAGAGGCGAGAAAACTAGCCTAGCCGATAGTAAGAAAAACTAAAGTCTATTTTTTTCTGTAAATATTCGAAACTATTTGACCCTTCTTGATGGCATGTCTACCTTTCAATGTGTGTTTTACACGCATAGGTTAAAGTTGAGAAATAGCCATAAGGTGTAATACTACTCAGATGTTATAGATTTACCCCTCTGATGACATTTTCATTTCAGGCGACGAGAAAACCTGTGGTGGTTGGTTTGTGAACAACAAATATGCAAATCAGCCTGCGCATCCGCGCAGCCTGGTCAGCACCTTTGTTGTTCACTTCAAACAGTTTCGTATCTAGACAGGCTTGCTACAAGCGAAATTTCATTTTTCTAGCTAGTCTCTGTAGCTAAGCAGACTTGTTAGAGACTTACTATGTCGGAAACACCAATGACAGGATTTCTCGCGTCGAGGCCCAACATAAATGACAGAAAAAAACATGAAACTTGTGGGTTTCCTTCAACTTACATGTACAACATATTCAAGGCTGTTTTGAGTTTTACTGGATGATTCTGTTGACTTAGTCATGCAGCTGTTCAAAATACAAGCCGCACAGCCCCACTAAGCAACGTCATAGCATTTAATGTCACTGTCAGCAAGCAACATATCACTGCCAGCACGAATGTTTTGTTTCTTCAAATAAAAATGGATTTTCAGACTAAACGTGTTTTTCAGTCGTTCAGTTAATTCAGTATAGTGTGGAAAAAGCTATGAAATGAAGCTTGCCGATCATCCTTATCATTTTTTCAGCGACTTCCATACAACAGTCAGTTACAGTAATAAAATATGGTTATCACTAAATTCAATCCTTAACAAATAACATTGTGGAACTTAATCAAAATGCAGTATCTGGAGTCTTCACTGAATGCATATATCGGATAAGTGGGTCGTTACCAATAAAAAAGATTATTAATACATGGCGTGTGCTTAGCTATCCCGTGGTGATAGGTTGCACACGCCAGCTGTGGGCGATTTTGTGTGATTATGAAGATAAGCAGGCTCATCTGATTCTTCTACAGAAAACCCGACTTTGCTGCATACGAGTGTCTTTCAAACAGCTTAGACCAAGATCTGGCCCGGAAAATGCCAGGCCTGATCTGGATCTAAACTGTTTAATACTTTGATGATATTCTTAAAATAACTTTTCGAAACAATTTGAAAAATAAAAATCAATTGATGCCAATTTTGAAATAATGCGTTTGACAAGTATAAAAAAATGCATTTTTTCATGAAAATAACAAAGGCATGGACCAGTCTATGCATCCGCGCAGTCTCGTCAGCGCCTTTGTTATTCACGCTCTTTAAAGTACAATAGTAAAACTAGTGGCACGCAAAAATTACTTTCCTAGCTTGTTTCTGTAGCTGAGTTAACTTGTGTGAGCATTTTTGGTCGAAAATCCCAATGGAATATGCCATGAAAACCTGTTTGCTGCGATTATTTTGCCGACTACTCAGCTTCGGCTCTGTTTTTCACCTAATGTATGTAGCAAACGACAATGACATTGACCAGTCTGCATAAATATGCATCCTAATCTATATCTTTGTTGTTCGCATGTTTTCGATGGCGAGGCTCATGAATTATTATTATTTAAAGTATAAAATATTGTTGTTTGCTTGCGTGTTGTTCATTAATCATTAAATAAAATAATTGAAATAAAAAATGCTTTTTTATTCTGTTTTAACATAGGCTTAGTGATATGGCAACAATGTGTGAAACACATCATTAGATGGATCCATGTCTGGCTCTAAACAGTTTGCAAATGTAATCAGCATAAGACAAAAGTGACTGTTAGCAGGGAAGAGTTTATTTGAATTAATCGTGGTTAAACAGTGTAGACCATGATCCACTGGTTTCATCAGAAGCCATTTGATCTGAATATGCACTGATATATCTCGGCGTGAAATATCACGAGAGGTCATGTGGCTATTATAATTGGTGAAGATAGCACATTTTTAAAATGCATAATGAGAGAACATCAGAAATAGCTTTCGGGAATACCACCAGTTTGGATCCAAAACAGGCCAGACAAAAGGTATGGCCTGATCTGGATCTAAATGATTTGCAAAGGTTATTGGCAATACGACAAAAATCGTCGCTAGCAAGGATAGTGTTTATCTGAAAAAATAACAGTGTAGATCCTGATCCGCTGGCTTCATCAGAAACAGCTGATCTGGATCGGCACTGATTGACACCCATTTGAAATTTCATGAACGGTCATACTGATACGGCTAAAAATGCTGGCCATTGAGTGAAAACCCAAAATTTCCTTCTGGCTTACTATAAGAGTGACAAGAGGTTTGATGACCCAGAACAGCTCTGATAAAATGTCAGATTTGATCTGGATTTAAACTGTTTGCAAAAGATATCAGCAAACGACAAAAGTCGCATCTAGCAATAATTTTTTTTATGTAGGATTAAAAAAAGTAGTGTAGATCCAGATCAGCTGGCATTATCAAAAGTCAGCTGGTCTGAATCGGTACTATTTTTGCAAAAATGGTTATAAGAAGGTCGGCAAATGGTTGTAAATAACTCGAGCCTCGTAAGAATGTGTTTCTTACAGTTCTTTACAGCAAGACCTAGTCATACCTCCCCATTTGGTGCTGATTTGATTACGTGACAGGTCGAATCACATAGTTATTCTTATGCAATAAGCTCATAATTAACGTCTGCTAAATTTGACAATTTTCAGCTGTCATTAAAGTAGAAACTCGATTTTCAATAAAATGACAATGCTGGACCCAATGCTGGACACAGTAAACTAGACTATTTTTTAATTATAGTCTGTCAACATCACAGGTATGGAGTTTGGTATCATACCCTAAATAAACATGTAGTAGTTCGGAACGGGTGCAGGACAACTCGGCCCAAAACCAACTCGGCCCATGCCAACTCGGCCCACATAAAAATCGGCCCATGCCAACTCGGCCCAAGATGCAAAACTCGGCCCATACCAACTCGGCCCAATTTAAGTTTTATAAAAGACAACTCGTCCCACATTTTAGAGGGATTGAAGTATGTGTGCTTTATCATTTATTAACTGCAAGATTCGCCCTAAGAATCAAGTATCCTTACCCGTTTGTGCATATTGAATTTTATAATGGTTAACAGCGCAGACACAAACGACAAGTCACAAATTGCCATATCTCGTAATAAGCCAAGCTTTTATAGTCAATAACAACTATATAGTTTTAACAACTATCATCTACCTTTTTTTTAAACTTAGTACCGTGACTGTAAGGCGTAATCAACTTGCACGTAATCCTCGTGAGGGGATGTTGCAGACTCTAAAGAAAGAAAAAATACACCGCACGTTCAAATGAGCATACGCGTAAATTCGTTACCTAATTGGTCTGAGCATACTAATTCCTTTTTTTTCTCTCAAAAGACCGTCTTGGTACTACTGAGCAGTAGCAAGCAGTGCGGACCCTCATGAAATGAGGCATCATGCGACATTTCTTCTGGGTCTTCACTGTTTGCCAAATTACATATATAAATGGGAAAAATGGTGCGAGGTGCGAGGCTAGAAGCATAAATCCATAGTTTCATACTCTATATTTGATAGCAGCGACGGCTCTGACGAGACTGCGCGTATGTGCAGGCTCGTCTGATCATTCTCTGCTCGTCGATGGGATAGGTACCAACATTTCAGACATTATGAGTAAACTAGTGTCAGAGATAAGTGAGGAAAAAAAAGAGCTATAGTCTCTGGTCTCTGGAAGAATTTAATGAAATTTTGAAGGCCCATGTAAGAACAAAAATGTCGTCATTCGACAAAGTTATGCACTGGTTAAAGACACTGATTTTTACATATTTGCGATTCATTAAGGCTGTTGCCAGTGATCAACATAATTACGCCAATAAAATTAAGATGATTAAAGGTGTGCATCAATTGACACTTCGTCCAAACACGCTAATCTCCTTAATTGATCACTTTACAATTTTCAATGGATTGAAGGATGGATGGACGGACCCATGCGCAGATCCAGGATTTTTGTCAGTGGAAGGGGGTCCAGGCCCGACGGCCAGCTTACAGGATCCGCACATGGGACCAATACATACCTACGTACGTACACGCACGCACCCCCCCCCCCCACACACACACACATGTACAGAAAACAGACAGACACATGAATGTTCATGCACAGGCAGACGGATAGACATACATGTACATGTATAGACGGCAAACTAAAATACATACAGATTAATAGAAACGGCATAATAATGTACAGAGATAATGTCAGAAACATCCGGTGAATGTCGAGGCTTACATGCACATGTCATTATATCTAAAATTCCCATGAAAATGAAATAATTTGGCCCTATCGAGACCAAATTATTTCATTTTCATAGGATATCTGAAAATGGGGTGTATGGAGGGGGTTCTAACCCCCTGAACCCAAACTGGATCCGCCGCTGCTTAAACATGTATGCTAATGCACAGACATTCTTATTGCATCATACATGGGTACTTCAAAAATATGGATTTGGGCCGAGTTGTCTTATAAACTTGGGCCGAGTTGGCAAGGGCCGAATTTTATGTGGGCCGAGTTAGCATGGGCCGAGTTGGTTTTGGGCCGAGTTGTCCGTAATTCGTTTGGAACTTATCATACAAAATGCTCGTAGATATGGATTAAATTTATTTGGAGACAGACTAATCTGAATACACACAGTCTTCAGAAATAGAGAGAACCTACAATATAAGAAAACAGCAGATTTGTTTTTATTGAGTCTGTTCATGAGAACTAATGGAAAGTGCAACAATTCGCACGCCCCTAGAATTGTTCTTTATACATTGGCATAAGCGATCTGCGCTTGCCTGTATGCATAGCTATCGATTTAGCACACCTGAGCCGGTATAGTCAGAAGGGTGGAGGGTGGTGGGGAGGGGGGTATATCCACAACTATCAGAAGTTACTTGGACTTTATTGCATCTGAATATTTGTAAGAAGATTAGCTTTGATACTTCTGTAAAGTGGATTGTTGAAGAATTTGTAGAATTTTGATTTGTCTAACTATAAAGCAAGCTTATAATACTTTCCAATATAGACTGTGAAGATGCACAGGCTGATCTGAATCTTTGTCGTTCGTATGCAACCCAGGCAGATGCTTCATAATTATATGGCATATATTATCAGTTATTACAACACACTGGATTATGTTTTACCCAGACGTACCTGCTGTGATTAGATAAGACAACTATGCAACTCGCTTATAAGAAGGGATATGATAATGATGCCAGGCGAGACAACAAGCTTATACAGTAACATGTTCATTTGCAGAAATTGATTTTATAGACCAAATATTCCCTTTGGTTTCTTAACCCAAGCCTCATGGTATTTTTACAATCTTAAAAGAACGCATCTCCAATTGGATTTTTTTTGCAAAGTCACATTATGTCTCATGGGAGCGCAGTGGCTCAGTGGTAGAGTGCTTGACTCGAGACCGAGAGGCAGCGGGTTCGAGCCTCAACGACGTCACTGCGTTGTGGTCCTTGAGCTAGACACATTTATCCTAGCTTAGTACTGGTTCAACCCAGGAAGAACCGTCCCTGTTTATCTGAAAGATTGTTGATGGGACGTAAAGAATCAAATAAAAAAAAACAAAAAAAACCATAATGTCTCAGAGATATAAGCAGAGTTTAATACATGGTAATCACGTTAATAAATTATTAAATTCTAACATTCTCGCATGTGTTTCAGATTTACTTCATGAACAGTTAAGTGAGCTAAATGCGCATACATTGCCATAAATTAGCAGTTTTTTAAGTCAAAATATTGATTTATATTTCACAATATTAATGCATAAAAATGCAGACATAAATGTCGTATCCACTGGTCTTTACAGATGATGGATAAATGATGCTATAACCGTTTACATGAAACAATTTTAACGTGCACAAATAAGTAAACTATATGCGCATATGTAACCATAGATCAGCAGATTAGGTCAAACATTTGACTAATATTTCACCATGTTTAATACATAAAATACAGACCTATAAATGCTGTATCCGCTGCACTTTGCAGATGATAGATAAATGTTGTCACAAATACCTATATGAAACACACTTTTTTTGTCTGAATAAACACGTACAAAAGAGTTTGCAATATGCGCATATGTAGCCAATGGTCTGCAGTTTAGGTCAAACATGTGACTAACATTTGACCATGTTTAATACGCTATATTTTACAGCCGCTATATAAATGTTGCAATAAATACTCACATGAAACAAACTTTATGAGTCTGAGCAAACACATACAAATAAGTGAGCTATATGCGCCTATGTAGCCAAAGGTCAGCATGTTAGGTCAAACATGTGACTAACATTTGACCATGTTTAATGCATAATAATACAGACACATAAATGCGGCATCCACTGTATTTTATAGACGCTATGTAAATGTTGCAGTAAATACTCACATGGAACAAACTTTATGAGTCTAACCAAACATGTACAAATAAGTGAGCTATATGCGCGTATGTTGTCATAGGTCAGCATTTTAGGTCAAACATTTGACTAACATTTGACCATGTTTAATGCATAATAATACAGACACATAAATGCGGCATCCACTGTATTTTACAAACGCTATGTAAATGTTGCAATACATACTCACATGGAACAAACTTTATGAGTCTAACCAAACATGTACAAATAAGTGAGCTATATGCGCATATGTTGTCATAGGTCAGCATTTTAGGTCAAACATTTGACTAATATTTGACCATGTTTAATGCATTTAAATACAGACATATAAATGCGGTCAATACTGTACTTTACAGATGCTGGATAAATGTTGCGATAAATGCCTATATGAAACAACCTTTACCCAACTTATTGAGATACGATAAATTTATGGGCTGTATGCATACATGTTTACCCAAACGATAAATATAGTCATTATATTTACCGGATATTTATGCATAGCATAAGGGTGATTAAACAGGTATGGTATGAACACCGAAATCAAACAGGTATGTAAAAGTGTATTTCATACAGCTTGAATATTTATCACTTATTTACACCCCCTGATAAATTTCAGTAAAACGGACTTTTCATGCAGTGATTAAATTAAGCCATAACATTAAAACATGATGACGGCCTCTATTATTCTATTGACTATTCAATAGTGCATATGGAGTCTGAGTGAACAAATTTTGATGTATTATAAAAAGGCCTAAATGAAGTAACCACACTATTTTAAGCCCAAAACCTTTATATGGTTGTTAGTTTAGGAAATTATTTTATTGAGCAACTTTTAACACAGAAACCCGCTTCAAAATTTTCATTATGCCTGCTTTAGTTTTTTTCCCAATGGCCATTTTAATGTATATGGTAGGGTAGGTAGGGGAACAGGAACCTCACTATATTCCTTTAAGCCTTATGGTTAATACAAAATACATCTAACCAAACAGTATGCATTGTCAAGTATTACAATCATGTTTACTTGGAAGATATGGTAGTTCAAAAAGGAAAGCATTGTATTCAATTTATTTGCATTTTACCCTAATAACCCCCCCCCCCCCAATTTATACTATCTGACCATTATATCTTACCTACAATAATTATAATAGTTAAAACTAATTCATAGTTTATAATAGGAGTGTAGCTCAGACAAGCAAATTGACATCTAATTGCATTTCTACCATTGTTTGATGGCAATTTTGCTTAATTTTCTCCCATTTTGGCCCCATTTAACCCTTATTCTCAAATAATATTTGCTAATTTCAAGAAAACCTTTACCCTTTTATAATGTATTTCATCCAACAATACCATTTTAAATGTTATCTTATTTCTTTGTATGATGTAAAATCTTCTTCTTTTCAGGGTTTTACGTTTATTGTGGCAGCCATCTTGGATTTTAGCGCCGCCATTTTGAAAATTGACCAATTTTGATTGGCTAACGAGAAAAAATTCCAACAACTCATGCCAATTAACATTTCTACCAAGTTTCATGCTTGTATCCGGATGTGCATGATTATTGTCATTTCCCTCTCCACTAATAATTTTGTTCATGATTTAGCTGTCGTCTGCTATATGCTATTTTGCAACACGTTTTGAAATAATGTAATACTTTATTTCATTTTGATTTTTTTTACTTCATTTTGCGTCGCCAACTTCCACGCAAAACGAAGTAAAGATGCAATAATACTATTATTTCATTTTGCGTCGATAAGGTGCATATCAACGCAAAATGAAATAATGTCAGAAGAAGCTAGCCTACTTCACTCGTTTGAGTTAGATAAGAGATAGAATCTTGAAATTTCATAGAATAAGTTTGAAATTGAATTTACCTATTTTTCTTCTTTCCTTGACATTTTTGAACTTATGCTCTCATTTAAGCCTTTGAACATTTAAGCCTCGTTCTGACTGTACCTATGTAGCCACAGTACATCCTGATACTGTGATGCACCGGGGCACATTTCATAAAAAATGAATTGCATTCTCAACTTACTGATGTTACCCGGGTATAGCCCTATTTTTTCTAAACTTTTCATATTGTTATACACACATATGCAGAATTTGTTAAATTGGGACAGACCGGGCCTCTACCGGGCCCAATCGAAATAGCAACGAGTTTTCGGGTAAAAACGGGGCTTTACCGGCTCAAACCATGCCAATACCTGTCACAACCAGCGCAAACCGTGACGCTACCGTTCTTAATTTGGGGCTTTACCGTCCTAACACAGGGGCAAAACGTGAGGGGAGGTGTCTTCAATGTGCTCAGCTTATAACGGTTGAGACAGGGATATTGCGGGTGTCATCCGGCTTACCATGATATTTGACAGCATTCCTGGTGACTCTCATTGACTCCCAGTTATTTTCAACATCTTAGAACAACAAGGAAATGGACCAGTTCAACACTGTTCATCCTGGTTCGCCAAGGTTGTCCACTATTGTGACATGGTTCACAACAGTTCATCCCTGATCACAAAGCCAGGATGGTTCGGCCCCTTAGATTGGGACAGTGAGAAGAGCACAATTTAGCACAATGGTCACCACCACATTACCAGTGATACAGTATATCAGACCAGTGTCTCCTTATTTGCATGAGGGCCTTAAGGCCAGAGGTTAAATAGTCTCGAGGGCAATTACGGAGACACTTACTGATATGCCTGCTAATGCGGCAGCCGTCCAAAAATTATTACATGTTTACATGCTGGCCTGAAAATCGTGGCGACGTGAATGACGTTATTCATGACGCTGATGGTGCATGCATGGGTCGATATGGATGCGTGGGATAGCCCACGAGGGATAATATGGGTTCCCGTGAGTGGGTTGTTGTGGGTTTGAAAATCACGAGCAGCATCAGCTCGGGTAACTTAGCATTTTCAGTAAAACATGTAATAAATATGAATTCAGAATCCTGAATTCAGGATTTTTAGGCTGACTTACCATAGATAGTCAGACCAAAATGCTAACTTATGCAGATTATGATAGCTTCTCTGATTTATTATCAGTTTATCGAAAGACAATTGAGCATTTGAACTTGATTTTTTAAGTTTATGTATGCATACTGCATTTTGTTAAAGTTCAGGACCGTTCAGGATTTTGGAAATTTTGAACTTTCCCTCATGTTTCACCTTACCACACCTTTTACATGGGAAGCCTTGACGCAGCGACTTACCAGTACTTCATGCATATACTTTCGCTTATCACTGACAACAACCCTTTCTTGAATTAGCGGAAGTGAGGAGAAATACCATAAAAATTATTTCATGATCAAGCTCCTCGAAAATATGGGACCATCCCTGGGTCCACTCTATTGAATTCAGTACATTTTTGTCAGGTGAATTGTTTATGATCGAATTAAAGCATTTAGGAAGATATAGTTTGTATGAGATGGTTCATTAATGAATACTTTTAAAATATAACACTATATTAATTCAGTTCGTTTCTTGTTCTTGTCATGGGATTTATTTACTAACATATTTATGTTTGGGGCATTTTGCATGAGTATAAACCACTGTAAAATTGCTTTTAGAAAAATTTATCAATTCTTCATACTTGTTGGAATTATAACATTATATCATTTTGCATTGTGCTAGGACACCGCAAAATGAAACAATGTAATAATATGAAATAAAGCTAAGTGATTGTTTAAAGTTTATTTGCATTAGATGGCTGTATAATATTTAAATATAACATTATATGAATTCTGTTCATGGGATTCATTTACATATATAAAAATAGGCTTTTTGTACGTGAATAAACCACTTTATAAGTTGCTGTCAGAAAAATCAATCATTTTTCATACTTTTCAGAATTATAACATTATTTCATAATGCGTTGTGCTAGGACACCGCAAAATGAAATAATGTAGTAATATGAAATAAAGCTTAAGGTTTTTTAAAAGTATATTTGCATTAGATGGCTGTATACTATTTAAATGAAACACTATATAATTTCTGTTCATGGGATTTATTTTTCATTATTTAAGAGCATATTTAAAACAATAAGAGCATTTTGCTCGTGAATAAACCATTTTAGAATTGCTATAAGAAAAATCAATCATTTGTTCATCCTTGTAAAAATTATTACATTATTTCATCATGCGTTGTGCTAGGACAACGCAAAATGAAATAATGTCATATTATGAAATTAATATTAGTAAGGTATATTAAAGTATGTTATTATCAGACAATTGAATTCTGTATAAATATGTATTAATTCAGTTCATGGGATTTATTTACGAACATGTTAAAACATTAAAAGGCATTATACATGCGAATTAACCTCTCTAAGAGTGGATGTCAGAAAAAGTGATCGGTCTTTCATCCTTGTCAGAATTATTAATTATTGAATAAAGTCGTATACTTGGACAATGCAAATAGGAATAATAATAATGTGATTATATGAAATCAATCTTAAGGGGTTTTAAAGTATGCTTTTATTAGATGGTTGAATACTGTATAAATATAACAGTATTTTTGTATATTAATTTAGTTCATTGAATTTATTTATGGACATAATTAAAAAAAAATAATGGCGTTATGGACGTGAATAAACCACTGTTGCAACGTTGCAGCAAACCACTGTTAGAATTGCTGTCAGAAAAAATAATCATTCTTTCGTACTTGTCAGTATTATAACATTATGTGTTGAACTAGGACATCATAAAATGAAATAATGTAATAATATAAAATAAAGCTTAAGGCTTTTTAAAGTACATTTGCAATAGATGGCTGTTAAATATTTAAATATAACACTATATTAATTATGTTCATGGGATTCATATACAGACATATTAAAATAGTGGTTTGGACGTGAATAAACCACTTAATGAATAGGTTTCAGAAAAAAACAATCATTTTTCAAATATTTAACGGAATTATCACATTATTTTATAATGCACTGTGCTAGTACAACGCAAAATGAAATTATGTAATAAAATTAAAAAATATTCTGTTTTTTAAGTATGCTTAACGCGAGATGGCTGAATACTATTCAAATATAACACAATATAAATTCTGTCCATAGGATTTATTTACAGATATATTAAAAGAGGCGTTTTGCACGCGAATAAGCCACTTAATGAATTGCTGTCAGATAAATCAATCATTTTTCATACTTTTCAAAATTATAACATTATTTCATAATGCGTTGTGCTATGATACCGAAAATGAAATTATGTAGGAATATGAAATAAAGCTTAAGGGTTTTTAAAGTATATTTGCATTAGATGACTGTATACTATGTAAATATGACACTATATAAATTCTGTTCATGGGATTTATTTATCATTATTTAAGAGCATATTTTAAGTAATTAGTGCGTTTGGCACGTGAACAAACCATTGTAAAAATTGCTGCAAGAAAAAATCAATCCGTTGTTCCTTCTTGTTAAAATTATTACATTAATTCATTACGTGTTGTGTCTGGACAATGCAAAATGAAATATTGTAATAATATGAAATAATATTAATAAGGTATGTTAAAGTATGTTAGTATCAGACAGTTAAATACTGTAAAAAAATGTATTAATTCATTTCATTGGATTTATTTATGGACACATTAAAACGTTAAAAAGCATTATTAATGCGAATAAACCTCTTTAAGAATGGATATCAGAAAAACTAAACAGTTTTTCATACCTGTCAGAATTATTACATTATTTTAAAAAGTGGTGTACTAGGTCAAAGCAAAATGAAAAAATGTAATAATATGAAATCAATCTTAAAGGTTATTAAAGTATCACGCTTTTATTAGATGGTTGAATACTGTATAAATCAGTTCATTTAATTTATTTACGGACAAAATAAAAACATAGGGCGTTATGGATGTGAATAAACCACTGTAAGAATTACTGTCGGAAAAGTTAATCATTTTTTATACTTGTCAGTATTATTACATTTTTACATTATGCGTTGTGCTAAAATTGCTTTTAGAAAAATTTATCAATTCTTCATACTTGTTGGAATTATAACATTATATCATTTTGCATTGTGCTAGGACACCGCAAAATGAAATAATGTAATAATATAAAATAAAGCTTAAGGATTTTTAAAGTATATTTGCATTAGATGGTTGTAAAATATTTAAAAATAACACTATATTAATTATGTTCATGGGATTCATTTACAGACATATTAAAATAGGCGTTTGTACGTGAATAACCACTTTATGAATGGCTATGAAAAAAACAACAATCATTTTTTATATTTTTCAGAATTATAACATTATTTCACAATGCGTTGTGCTAGGACAACGCAAAATGAAATAATGTAATAATATGAAATAAATATTCTGCTTTTAAAGTATGCTTAACGTGAGATGGTTGAATACTATTCAAATATAACACAATATAAATTCTGTTCATGTGGTTCATTTACAGACATATTGAAATAGGCGTTTTGTACGTGAATAAACCACTTTATGAATTGCTGTCAGAAAAATCAATCACTTTTCATATTTTTCAGAATGATAACATTATTTCATAATGCGTTGCGCTATGAAACTGCAAAATGAAATAATGTAGTAATATGAAATAAGGCTTATGGGTTTGTAAAGTATATTTGCGTTAGATGGCTGTATATAAATATAACACTATATCAATTCTGTTCATGGGATTTATTTATCATTATTTAAGAGCATAATTCAAGTAATTACGGTGTTTTGCATGGGGATAAACCTCTGTAAGAATTGTAGTCAGAAAAATTAATTAGTTGTTCATTCTTATTAAAATTATTACATTATTTCATTATGCTTTGCGCTAGGACAACGCAAAATGAAATAATGTAATAATATAAGTTAATCTTGAAGGTTTTTAAAGTATAATGATTTTAATAGATGGTTGAATACTGTATAAATATATAAATACTTCTGTATATTAATTCAATTCATCAAATTTATTTAAGGACATAATTAAAAGAATTAGGTGTTATGGACGTGAATTAACCACTGTAAGAATTGCTGTAAGAAAAATTAATCATTTTTATACTTGTGAAACAGGCATATGCCCAGATCACACATTCATGGACCGGACGCCGGATTAGCCACGGATGTACATTCATGGCAATCCGTATTGGTCCGTAGCTTTCCGTATTGCATACGTAAATATACGTAGTAGTACTTAATCCTATGTTTATAGTGCATCCGTATCAAACTTAGGAAATTGTCGTTTCCGGGGTCATCCGTGAGATTTAATCTGTAGTAGAACCGGTGAGGTGATCGGTGAATGTGTGACCTGGGCATTAAGCTCTCTAGTAAAATATTTTCACTAACCGTTCCAAGGTGGTGTTTCTTTTGTGGATCGTTAATGTTATTTCGGTCTTGTTTTTGTTATGCTTTCGTGCGCTTTTATTTATTTATGCATTGTGGTCACCTGTTGGTTGATGGCTGGCCTCTTGGCTCTCGTTTGTGATGTCTAATTGTGAAGTTGATACTTTCCAATTGGTATCTTGGGTCAGGTATGGTGCTTGATTGTATCGATTCCTGATCTTTGCCCGCTTTCTTACTCTGTCAGTATTATTACATCATTTCATTATGTGTTGTACTAGGACACTGCAAAATGAAAATAATGTAATAACATGAAATAAAGCTTAAGGATTTTTAAAGTATATTTGCATTAGATGGCTGTACGCATTATATAAATTTTGTTCATGGGATTCATTTACAGACAATTAAAATAGGCGTTTTGTTCGTGAATATACGTTATATATTCATTTGTCCGTTATACATCCGTTTCTCATATGGCAAAGTCCATTAGTTGACCGTTCTTTGTCCGCTACTTGTCCCAGTTACATATGCGTTACTCATGCGTTTTATGAGCTCCTTACACGCTCCGCGAAGACCCTCATCGCCACCGAGAGGACTTTCATCACTGGATGAAGACCGGATAAACATTTTTTGCATTTTTTTCTGTCTGTTCAGCGTCCGTTACCCTTATCAGTTAATATGTGACAGCACCATAAATGTTCAACATTTGCACTTGAATAAGGTGTGAACACGTTTCAATTGAAGATTTACCTAAATGTGTACTATTTGAGTACATATGTTAGTATTTAGGTTATACAATGTAGACCCATTGGATCGGGATCGACGTGACAATTTCAGTGACACTGTGCAGACGAAATTGTCACGTCAATCCCTACAAGATTGGACCTTGTTTTAGAACATCATCAACATTCAAACTAATAATGCCCTACACTTTTACTTAATACAAATAGGCATAGAATAATGATGGGACACTGTCAGAATTCCTCTAGGTGCATAAAACTGGGTGTGGCGTTTGCGCTTAATATGCCTTGTGCGCTGGGGCCATGGCACACCGCCAGTATAACTGTAAAAAGCCAAGTCAAGAACGGGCCAATCAATGATAATAAAACAGTTTACATATTGCTGGAAGCACTTGCGTTAAGCGCGGTTAGCACCTCCAAGCAACAGATTTTTTATTTATAGTATATAAAATAAAAATGAAGAACGAATATAATACTGGCCATTATTAATTCCAACTTCACTCATGTGCCTTTTTAGCAGAAAGGGGGTTATTGCTTCTGACATCAAAACAATCATAAACGTATTGTAAACAAATAATGCACATATCACTTGACAAAGTGTCTTACGTAGACACCGAATGGGCAGTTCGCAAACCAGGCTGCACTGAACAATTGCCATTTTATGTCTTTACATTTAAGGAAGCGTTGCATTGAGCAAATTTTGGTTTATTAAGACAGTGATGATGCGCAGACTGATCTGAACCTTTGATCCGACTGCGTGTACCTTTAAACATGCATCCAGGCAGGGTTTCTATTAATATGTTCCTTATCTGCTTTTTTCAAAGTTCCAGCCAACAGAGTTAACAATACATATTCGACGAATCTATATCCACCGACGAAGGGTTATTTTAGAAAAACATGTATATCACAAAACATAAATCTCAATTATCTTAACCTGAAGTTCACCTTCGGTATCATTCAGATCATAACAACCGCCTGTCAAGTATGTTTTAGTGCTTTGTTTAAAGAGACTTAGTCTGCAACTATGAACATTTTTCAAAAAAAGTCTTTTCTTTTTAAATCATTTGTAAAAACAGAATTAAGTTAAATTTTGACAATAAATCTGTTCACTATAGCTGAAACTGCATGGAAAAGTGAATTATCTTATAAAAACAGGTGTTTTTTTCTCTTGCTAATAATTATTTGCGTCCCTTGCATAATTATAGACAGTCAATTTTTAACATGAATACTGTTGTTTTGATACTGATCATTTATAAAGATTTACGAAATTGGTAAAATGTATACCTGAATTTTAGTTTTTACTGTGTTCTTGAAAAATAGAAACATTATTTCAAAAATTTAAAGATCAAAAGTTACAGAATATGCAGCTTTAATGAATAAGTATACTTACATCTACACAATTTCAATAACTGACCTTTAAACCAAACCCCAGGGGTCAAGGGTGTGTGCAAATTCAAATTGTTCATTTGCATGTAGGTCTACACTTCTTCCACTTTAATTTGATATGCAACATGATCACTTTCAGAAAAGAAAAAAAAAAACCATTTGACCCCACCCCATGGGGTCGAGGGTGTTTGTTATGACAGCATATTTACTTTCATCGTGTTCTGTGCTCAATTTCCTATAAACTGATATGCAACATGACTACTTTCAGAAAAAGATATGGTTTGACCTTTTGACTCAATCCAAGGGTCAAGGGTGTGTCTGTAGGCAAAATATTTGCTACCATGGTCAGCTTAAATTAATATGCAACATAACCATATTCCGAAAAAAGATTCATTTTTGCCTCGGTCCCACCCACTGAGAACACCCTTGGGGATCAGGCCCAGGCATTCAAACTAAAATCCCCTTTGAAATGTTTCATAAATATTGCAGCTCTGCCTGCATGCAAAATTTCAACAAAAATCTTGACAACTGCCTTAGTTATTACGAAATTTAAATATTTGATCTTTGACCTCTAAGGTGGGGTCAAAGGAGGTGGGGTAAAATTTGGAAACTGCCATTCTAAGCCACATGCACTGAGCAATTATAGTCAAAATAATGAGAAATTGTTAGATATAATAGCTTTGGTGAAATGTGAAGATCATCACACAAAAGGCTGGCATAGGTTTTGCATTATAAATGCCTTTACTAAATCAAGGGCCATAACTCAAGTTTTTTAGGGTCGATTTTGGCGAAACTTATAGGATATCGAGAGTATATAATACATATCATTTGCACAAAGAATGATTTTAATCTGACGAATAAGTACTGAGATGTGGCTCCGGACGGACAAAAAGTGCCGACGACGGACGGAATGGACGGACGGATGCAGGGACGACTCAAAGATATATCCATCTGACTTCGTCGGTGGATAACAAACAGGCAAAATCCAACGGCAATATTGTACCGTTCAGACCCTTTGCACCTGGTAAGAAAGCTGTATTCAATGTCAGGATTATGCTAGCCGAGCTCAGGTCAAAGGAATCTGATCGCTACAAGAAAATCAGGGGGTTCGCCTGATTTATGGATCTTTTCAATAAATGGGTAAAGGGAGAGACAAGATTATGGCACTTTAACAAGGTTTAATTTGTATTAAATAGCTAAAAAAATGACATAGGTTTCCTAGTATAAAAACACATAGATAACAAGTTCACTCAAATATCTTGGGCATGAATTTTATATGCAACCTTAAGCAGACATAAAATCGGTAAAGGCTTAAGCAGACATAAATTCGGTAAAGGGTCTCAAGAATTCTCCAGCTCTATCTCGTTCTGTAAACAATGTCTGTAGCATGTAATTTACTGGACTTACTCCAGTATTCAATGCTAAATGCAATAGTTAATAGAATGGGGACAATGCTTTGCTTAAATTCGGTCAAGGGATGAAATTCGGTCAAGCTCACAGAAATCGGTAAAAGCAGTGCAAGTCAAAAGTCGGTAAAATCTGAGAGAACTGGACTTAAAAACAATAGTTTTATAAGCCTTTTTCATCAATGATAAACTAGGCTAAGTAGATAACTAATAACCGAATTTGTATACCTCTCTCATCATGATTAAAATCTCTTTCTTTGTCTTTTACCGAATCCTGGTAACCGTGTCAGTTCAGAAGTCAGGCGACGGGGTGCGGACGCTAGGAACGCGCACGAGTATTTATACTGCTATGGCACGAGCGAACGTGCAGCTATACAGTAATAACTGTCAAGAACTCTGATTGGTTCAGCTAGTTAATGCTGACCAATCAGCTGGCTCGAAACATCAAGATAGACCGGGAGAATTCAAGATGGCGACAAATGACTTTTACATTTATGTGGTTGACAGAAAAACATGGATTTTAGCTTGGAATATACATATGGAAAGGTATTTAACATCTTACCATCAAACAATCAACTTGTATTAACTGTCCCTTCGTCATTTATCTTCAATGTCTGCGTATATTCTTCAAATAGGCCCAAGAATAGGTCAACGATAACACGAATGACAGACGATAAAGTTTACATATTTCGCGAAGGCAACTATCGCTTAGTTAAGCCAAAGGTAGCGATAAGAGTTAATGATGGGGTTACTAGGGGCGACTTCTAGGGTAGTGCACAATTTATTACACTACCCCCACCTCCGTAAAAATTGGTCCCCAATTTAAATTATTTTAAAATCTGTCATTCTGAAATCTTGACCTTCCCATTGAACGTCAACCCCTGAAGTTTGTATAGACAATTTTTCACGGGTTGGCTGTCAATGAAATAAATTTCACATACATCCTTAATTCAAGACACACCTAATTGCAAATCACACTAGGTCATTCTTCATTCATGACCTATACATTAAACAATTTATCCTCAATATAAACATCAGCCTCTATGGTTGACTAGATCAGAACACATTTTTGTAGAGAGATCATCTCTGAAGATTGATACCAAGCTTCACAGGTTATCGCTCTATATAAAGGTGTTATTGTGTAAGGATATATGCTGTCAAAGTATATTTTTTTTTTTTTTTTTTTTGTTAATATTTTTTTTTTTATGTTACTTCATGAACTCAATTACAAGTATGCTTTATATATTTTAAGGTATTCGGTTTGTTCATCACATTGCACTATGACAATACAATTTAATGTACAAACTGAATAGTACTTACACATTAACTTTTGCTGATAAAGATTACATCAACAAACCATGAAATAAGTTGACAATTTAAGTCCTACCTATTGTAATAATCTCTATTTGGTTTTCCTTATATACCTTCATAGCATACTTGTAATTTGCTATAAATTGTTTATGTTATTAAAACTAATAAAGTTCACTTTAATGTGTGTGTTGTTCACTTTCTATCAGCAAATGTTAGTATCCAGATCTGGCTGGGTTGAGTGTCTTCCATCTACAGTTCTCTGTTTAAAGACCGACATCTGCAGTCTAAGACCAATTTTCATATGAAGACTGATTCATATAATTTTTCAGTCTGTCTATATATGTTCATTGAAGAACTAAATCTGTTTTCATAATTATATATATAGATATATAATTTTAATACCAACAAAAAGATGTTGGAATAACACATTCACTATATTCACTTGGATTGATATATTTCCAATTATATATATAAAGATATATAATTTTAATACCAACAAAAAGGATGTTGGAATAACACTTTCACTATATCCACTTGGATTGATATATTTTATGCATTTCACAAGTAAAGGGAGACCTTTGATTATTTTTATAATAAAATTTAATATCTTTGCGGCATTAACCAAAACCAACATAGTGAGATGTAGAAGACTAACATGTCCTCCGCATGACACTGTGTTAGTTTTATTTGAAAAGTATACTTTTAATTATTTTTCTTTTCAAACATTTTTTTATTTCTTAATCTGGTCAACATCATCAACAATAGTATATGTAGAAGATTAACATATCCTCCACTTAACACTATGTTGAGCTAAATTAAAATAACTATAAGACTATTTCTTTATATCACTTTCTCACATATTTCTTTCCATTCCTCTCTCTTTTACTATCTGCTTTCGTAACTAACACTAGTGTGTACAGAAGATTAACATATCCTCCATACAAGCATTATGTTAAATCCATTTAAACTGTATAATACTATTCATTCATATTTCTTTCTCTCCTATTTCTCTCACTTTCTCTCTCTTTTACTATCTGCTTTCATAACTAACTATAGCGTGTACAGAAGATTAACATATCCTCCATACAAACACTATGTTAAATCATTCACTTATTCTTCCAGACCAATTTCTCCTTTCAATCTCTTCTCAATTTCAATCAATAACCTCTCACACTCAAAATAAATTGCTTCCCCTTTCAAATTAAGTAATTGTTAAATGTTTAGACAAGGTACTTCCCCAGTTCTCATGAAATTCAATATGTGTCTAAATAATGTACTATCCCTGTCAAAAAAATATATTCCGTCCATGGGTTTCAGTGGTGAGTTGGGTGCTAGCATTTTTGAAAGTATGCTGGTGTACGTGTTTAATGTCCTAATGCATGTATGGAATTTTGTACCCCCCACATCTAAAATGATCTTTTGAGATTGATCTGTGTTGATTGCTTGCAGTTTTAGAGATGTTGGTGAGTGGAGTTTGATATTCTTTCTCACAGTTTTATTTATCACTTTACTTGCTTTCTTCACTTCCTGTCCTTTTTCCACTCCTTCACTTATCTTCTTCTCCTTTGCACTTTCTTTAATCTCTTTCTCTTGTTCCTCTTTCTTTTCCTTCTCTTTTTCTCTTTTATCCTCTTTCTCTCTCTGATCCTTTTCCTTTCTTTCCTTATCTGACTTTTCTTTTCTCACTTGCTCTTTCCTCTCTTTTTCCTTTTTCTCTTTCTCTTCTTTTTCTTTCTTTTCCTTTTCTGCCTTTTCCTTTTTCTCCTTTAACTCATTTTCCTGTCTTTCTTTCCTCTCTTTCTCTTTTTCTTTCTCTTTTCTTTCTTTCTCTACTTTTTCCTTTTTCTTCTTTAATTCCTCATTCTCCTTTTCTTTCTTTTCTTTCTCCTTTCTCTCTTGTTCTTCTTTTTCTCTCTGTTCTCTCTCTCTTTCTTTTCTCTTTCCTCTTTCTCCTTTCTGTCCTTTTCTTTCTTGTCTTCTTTCTCTAGCTTTTCTTTTTCTGCCTTCTCTTGTTTCTCTTTTTCCTTTCTTTCCATTTCCTCTTTTTCTTTTCTTTCTTTTTCCTTCATTCTCTCTTCCTCCTCCCTCAGCTTTCTTTCCCTTTCTTTTTCTTTCTTCTCTTTCTCCTTCCTTTCCCCTTCTTCTTTCTCTCTTTGCTCTTTTACTCTTCTTTCATTCTCTTCTCTCTCTTTTCTTTCCTTTTCCTCTTTCTCCTTTCTGTCTTTTTCTGCTTTTTGTTCTTTCTCTCTTTGCTCTTTTACTTTCCTTTCATTTTCTTCTCTCTCTCTTCTTTCCTTTTCCTCTTTCTCCTTTCTGTTTTTTTCTGCTTTTTGTTCGTTCTCTCTTTGTGGAGGGGGCCAATTTTTAACCTTATCTATCTTATCTGGGAGTGTGCCTACCCCATGCTCACTAATGGTATGCCCGAGAAATGTCACTTCTCTCTGAAACAGACAGCACTTTTTAGGGTTCAGTTTCAAGTTTGCTTGCCGCAACCTTCCAAACACTAATTCTAAGTTTGTGAACTGCTCTTCAAATGTCTTTGAATGACAGATAATGTCATCCAGATACAGTATAACTATCTTCCATATCAGACCCGAGAATACCAGTTGCATTAATCGGGTGAACGTACTTGGCGCGTTACACAAACCAAAAGCAAGCTTCCGCCATTGCCACTGTTCACCGCCTGGTATAGAGAAAGCTGTAAGATGCCTATCTTGCTCAGCAATATCCACCTGCCAGTAACCTGACTTCATATCGAGACAACTCCACCACTTAGATCCTGACAGAGCATCAAGACTGTCGTCTATACGTGGAAGTGCTTGACAATCCTTCACAGTGACTTCGTTCAAGCCACGAAAATCACAGCAAAACCTTATGGACTTGTCAGGCTTGGTCACCATAACTACGGGTGAATTCCAACTACTTTGAGAACATTTCTCAATTATACCGTCAGTTTCCATTTGCTTAATTTCTTGTTCAGCAACCTTTCTTTTAGCAAGGGGAATCCTATAAGGAACCTTTTTCACTGGTTTTGCATTCTGAACATCAATATGATGTTGTAGTACTGAAGTATGGCCAATGTCACTGGATGATTTAGAAAAAATATTCTGGTGTTTAATAAGAAATTGCTTCAACCTAGACCCCTGTGCTTTGTCTAAGTTTTCGGACGAACGTTCAAGAAGTGGTACTAAATGTTCAGGTAACTGATTGGAAGTTTCAGTAGTTTCATTTAGCTGACACACTCGAGACACATTCTCACTCTCATTTCCTACTGAATCTACAGGTTCTAATACTGCTGTCACCATGTCTTTATGAACTGTTATTGGCTCTTTGCTAAAGTTCGCTAAACGCAAAGGAATGCTTCCTAATTTGGGGTCAATCAACACCTTCGCCACTAAAATGCCTGTGTTCTGCACAAATTTCAAGGAGGGTTCTACTATCCCTAATCTACCTCTGTCTAATTTATCTAAAGGTTTTCCAGCAACAATTATCTCGGACTCAGCGGGTATGCTCACATTTTCTACCAAAGCTACTCTACAGCATGTTGGCTGAATGCCATTACTCATATGGCAAGGGATCTCTTCTCCTTTCACCTTAAGACAACTTCTACTAATCATCAAATCACACTTGTTCTTGATCATAAAATCAATTCCAAGGATACCATCCTGAGTAATATCAGCAAACAAAAACTCATGCTGAAACGTGCATTTTCCTAATCTAATCTGGACAAGAGCCTTACCCTCAAAAGGTTTACTATCCCCAGTAACAGTAAGTAGCATAGTGTTAACAGGAATGAGGCTAGGTGTCATACTATTTCTCCATGTATTTAACAATGAACTATTTAGGATTGAAACATTCGCCCCTGAATCACACAATAATGTTACAGGCTTTTCATTAACATTAGCAGAGACAAAATAACCGTCATCATCATTCCCAGTCTTATTCAGTTGTACAATTTCGGGCCTTACCTCCTCCAAGGTCGAGCTGAGACCCCCAGACTTGACCTGTTTTCGTTTCCCTGCTGTTGTGACCTGAACGAGCTATTTTGCTGTTCCATTGGTCGTCTGTTAAAATTTTGTCTATCAGGTGGTCCTGAAAAATTCTGATTGTTGTGACCATTCTGTGACCAATTTCTAGACCAGTAATTACCCCTGTACCTATTTCTATTATTAAAATTGGAGTTAGGTCTGTGTGACCTGTTTTGTCCCTCATTTACATTATTATATTCTCTCCTATCCCTAGGGTGAGACTTTTCGCTTTCATTTCTATTCTGCAACTTCTCAACACTCTCAACTAACCCGCTCACAGTCTCTTCAATCTTTTTCATATCATTTCCTATCTCACTTTTCTCAGAGGCCTCACTTAATGACCCTACATTTTTACTTCTCTGTTTATCTGCCAATCTCTGAGCCTCTAATTTTACTGCTAGAGTCTCAGCTTCCTGAATAGTTTTTGGACTGCACTCACGTAATCTTAATCGTGTTTCTGAGTCAAGCAATGAATCTATGAAATGATCCAACGCTAGCGTATCTATTAAATTTGAATTTGCACCTGGGTACGCCTGTCTAGTCAATTTTCTAACATTTTGGGCCAATTCAGGAATTGTTTCACCTTTTTGTCGCACCCTATTCTTTAACTGCGCCCTATAAACCTCAGCTCTATTTACCGTACCAAAACGACATTGGAGTGCAGAAACTAAGAAAGAAAAGTTTCGCTGGTGTTCTAGATCTAATTCACTAAGCAAAGATCGAGCATTGCCTGTTAAACAACTTGCAAGATGCAATGCTTTAATATTACTGCCCCACTGATTAATTTGGGCAACAATATTGAACTGTGTTAAATACTCGTCTATATCACTCAATCCATCATACAGTTGAGGTCTCACTTTTATGTTACTATTTTCGCGTGACCCTGTACTCAGGATAGCTGATTCACCCTGACCCCTAAACATATTTGATGGTGGAAATGAGAAAATTGAAGTTCCCCCTGTTTCATTGTTTGTATTTCTATTTTCTAAATTGCTTATTTGACTTTGCATATCGCTCAACTTTTCATTAAACCTTTCAAACCGAATTTGCATCGTATCGCTCAAAGACATAACCGTGTTCTTTACGTCGGTCGCCAAAGACGAAATTTGGGATTGTATATCTCTTTCAGGGCTAGATAGTCTAGACTGTCTGTCTAGACTATGGTCTAGACCATCGTCCCTACTATTTCTGGAAGGAATCTGCGCAGTTTCGTTTTCCCCCATCGAAACATTTAAATCATGACTTGAATCCATTCTCTTTGTAAAAAGGCAATTCTTAATAAATGAATTAGTAAGCCTGCACTATGCGCATGAGTAATAGATCTCACAAAAAATTAAATCGTCACCCTGTCTATATCTACACAGAACAATTTCTATTTCGTTTCACCAATTCTCTACAAAAAAATCTTGTCTACTAGCGTGAATACGCCTTTATCGTTAACCTTGTTCTATTATTTTATATATGTATATTTTTTACCGAATTTTAATAGATCTAGATCTCAAATTTTTTATAAATCTAGATCTACTAATATTTATCAGACCCAAAAATTCTATTCAAAATTATCTCGCACTTCTGGCACCAGTTGTACCGTTCAGACCCTTTGCACCTGGTAAGAAAGCTGTATTCAATGTCAGGATTATGCTAGCCGAGCTCAGGTCAAAGGAATCTGATCGCTACAAGAAAATCAGGGGGTTCGCCTGATTTATGGATCTTTTCAATAAATGGGTAAAGGGAGAGACAAGATTATGGCACTTTAACAAGGTTTAATTTGTATTTAAATAGCTAAAAAAATGACATAGGTTTCCTAGTATAAAAACACATAGATAACAAGTTCACTCAAATATCTTGGGCATGAATTTTATATGCAACCTTAAGCAGACATAAAATCGGTAAAGGCTTAAGCAGACATAAATTCGGTAAAGGGTCTCAAGAATTCTCCAGCTCTATCTCGTTCTGTAAACAATGTCTGTAGCATGTAATTTACTGGACTTACTCCAGTATTCAATGCTAAATGCAATAGTTAATAGAATGGGGACAATGCTTTGCTTAAATTCGGTCAAGGGATGAAATTCGGTCAAGCTCACAGAAATCGGTAAAAGCAGTGCAAGTCAAAAGTCGGTAAAATCTGAGAGAACTGGACTTAAAAACAATAGTTTTATAAGCCTTTTTCATCAATGATAAACTAGGCTAAGTAGATAACTAATAACCGAATTTGTATACCTCTCTCATCATGATTAAAATCTCTTTCTTTGTCTTTTACCGAATCCTGGTAACCGTGTCAGTTCAGAAGTCAGGCGACGGGGTGCGGACGCTAGGAACGCGCACGAGTATTTATACTGCTATGGCACGAGCGAACGTGCAGCTATACAGTAATAACTGTCAAGAACTCTGATTGGTTCAGCTAGTCAATGCTGACCAATCAGCTGGCTCGAAACATCAAGATAGACCGGGAGAATTCAAGATGGCGACAAATGACTTTTACATTTATGTGGTTGACAGAAAAACATGGATTTTAGCTTGGAATATACATATGGAAAGGTATTTAACATCTTACCATCAAACAATCAACTTGTATTAACTGTCCCTTCGTCATTTATCTTCAATGTCTGCGTATATTCTTCAAATAGGCCCAAGAATAGGTCAACGATAACACGAATGACAGATGATAAAGTTTACATATTTCGCGAAGGCAACTATCGCTTAGTTAAGCCAAAGGTAGCGATAAGAGTTAATGATGGGGTTACTAGGGGCGACTTCTAGGGTAGTGCACAATTTATTACAATATTGATTAAAAAAACAACTAGTTCAACAGTTTATCCAATATCAAAACAATTGAATAATTATGCCTTCTTTCACAGCTTATAACAAAAGGTTTATCATTTGTAACCGATCTGATGTCATTTACGCAAAATGAAATAAAAAAAAGTATGCCTACTAACAACGCATAATGAAACAATTATTTCATTTTGAACCAACTGCACATGATTGACGCAAAATGAAATAAAAATATCTAGGAGACTATTTCATTTTGCGTCGACATTGGCAACGCAAAATGAAATAAAATTAAAAAGAAATAATTATTACATTATTTCAAAACGTGCTGCAACAATGCTTTACTCAATGTTATGGGTCTATAAGAATGATGCTCAATTACTTGACATTTTAGATCAAGATTTCATTTATCAATTTGCACAATGGGTGTCTGAATGGTTGCTTCTGACAAAACTATCAACATTCATTTAAATGCTGTCTACTTGGCCACGGCCCTGCTTTAGCTCCTTGCATGCTAGATAATTTGGTTGATGCTTTTGCTGTTGTCTGCTGGCTGCTTCATCACTAATTTATTTATGCCCCTTATGTCCAACTTTCATATTTTAAAAGACTATCATGTTTTTTAATCTGGTGTACCACACAGAAAAATGCTTAAAGATCGAAAGCTTTTAGAAAATCTTATAATTTGTATGCAAGAATAGTTAATTCTCTGCATATATTAGTGTTTGATAGTTATTTAGGTCCATTGTGGTGTCATTTATGTTATTTTTTTAACTAAACTGAATACAATAATTTATATTATGTTACATAGTTTCGACTGAGCCACTGTGCTTGCCGTGGCGCTTCTGTAGTGAACTTAATGATTCAACCTACCGATAACAGGAAAGCTATCATTTCCGACGGAACTAAAAAACAGAAGCTTGTTACAACGTCTTCCCCATGTATGTTTAACAGCTGTGGCTTTAGTTTCTAGGTTTTTCGGCTGTGTCATAATCCAGCACAACACTCGTGTACTGTTATAAAGCCTGTCTGCGACTACTGTGTAATCTGAAAGAGAAAACAAACAAATGTAAATTAATTAATAATAGTAGGCGAGTATGATCGGGAAATACCACAATCACAAACTGGAGACAAACCCATGGTACCGCGAGGAAGAGCCACACAACAATCACGAGACACCAGGAAGACAAACTATGCAAACCAGCCAGCTCTCTCTTCCCCATGAAGATGATTGCAAAACTAGAAGGGACAAAAAGTAACGTACAACAAAACATAGAACAATTACAGACTCCCACAATGGGAGTAACAATAAACAACAAGTCAACAACAACAGATGATTACAATTTATCATCATGGAGAAACACTATAATCAAATTAATACACTATGATGAAACCCTTTTATGCCGAATAAACTTTCCTATCTCTATCAATAAGACGAGTCTTTTTTCAAATGTTAGGGATGTTGGGTGGTACTTTTCATTTTTTTTTCAAATTGTAAAGTAAACATCTGTAAGCAAACGGTAGAGAACCTGATCAGACGCCGCGTCTGTGGCGTCTGATCTGGTTTTTCACTGTTTGCAAATGTCTCACAAAAAGGGCGCTAGGCTTATATGGGTAAATAGGAATAGGGATTACACCAAGAGATGGCCAAAGACGAAACGACATTCCAATTTCTAGATATTTCTTAGCATGTCCGTTTAACTCTTAGACTGCTAGTGTCTTCTGCTGACCTAATGCAAGTAGTTTGGATTCAGATCAGGCCCGATAAGTCGTCTGGACTGATCTGTATTTAAATGTTTGATACTTTTGTCACAGAGTGAACTTAATCTACGTATTCAAACCTGATTTGGGGAACCTGTTGATCAACCCAGTAGTTTATTATGGAGTACATAGAAACTGATATCTTGTTTTCTTATCCAATCAGTAGAGGCTTTATTTGGACATATGAATGTGAGACGTTGAATGATTGGTTAAACTAACACACCTTTAGCGACCTCACTGCGCATGCGTCTAACATCACAATTTCACCTGTGTGCGCGTTTGGAAGGGACGGTTCGTTTACAGCATACATTGAACACATGAGAATTTCAAGCATAAACTGTGACCTCGTCTTACATATCTCGCTGTAGTGGCATATTCAAAGCAATAAAGTGTGTTTCTCTTCCGCAGGAATAACTATGAGACGGTTTCAAACTTAGCCCCCCTCCCTCAGTGGCTTCGAGAGCTGTCTTAGAATAAAGGTTCTGTCGTTGCAAATTCATTTTATCAGTTACCTCGCATATTAACTGCATTGTTGCACGTTGCCTGATAAACGTTCTCTATCTCACGGCATGTGCCTTTATCAGGTCATGATGACGTTGCACTTTTTGAATGACGTCGCTAATGACGCTGAATCAACACAAAAATCAATAAGCATTCTTGCCTTGCCTGGTAAACCTGATATCATACGACAGTCACCTAGTATTCTCTGATTATTGTTGCTCCCATTGTTTGTTTGTAGTGGTTTTGTGTTTGTTCCTTGTTTTGTTGTGCATTACTTGGTGTACTTTCTAATTTTGCAATCATCTCGCTGGGGAGGCGAGAGCTGGTTGCTTTACTTTAATAGCTGTTCAAATTTTATAATATTTGGACGTTTTTAAAAATAGCTCTTAAGACATTGTTTTCTTTCGTCCTCAAAATGTTTGCATGACATAAGATAATGGAATTCATCACCCAGTTCATTACAATATATCACAATCTTTCATTTAGTGGCACACTTTTCCAGCGACCGACTTCGACGGGCAGTTTATGATTTCTGGTGCGGAATCTGATTAGTGATTTACATTGGGATCTGAGCAATGTTGAGATATATTTACTTTGTCCGAAATGTGTCTTGAATATTTCATAGCAATTGCTCTCTGATGTTACTTTTATTTGGGATATCCATTTTTGCATATAAAAACAAGTGTTTTTTTCTCTTGCTGGTAATTATTTACGTCCCTCCAATAATTCTAGACAGTAGACTTTTAACATAAATACTGTTGTTTTGATAGTAATAATGTGTTAAGATGTATGAAAATGGTAAAACATTTACCTGAATTTGAGTATTTTTACTGTGTTCTTGAAAAATAGAAAAAATGTTTCTAAAATTAGAAAATCAAAAGTTACAGACTATGCAGCTTTAAAATAAACAAGAAACAATACCATAGTTAATTAAAATATGATGCCTAAAATAACCATATCCAGTGGGAATCGAACCCTCGCAATCCAGAATATGAGTTAATCGTCTAACCACTACACCACCGCCACAGCATTGTTAGATCACCTAGCTGAAAGAAACTTGTTCCATACATTAATCAATCAAAATAGCTAATAGATATCGAACGAGACCGAATGATGTCGAAGATTAATGAGTGCCAGTTTAACTTTGTTTAGCTATACGTTGAAATCTCATTTCTGCCATAAAACATTAAAATTTTGTCATTATTTTCGCAACGTTGTTATAAACGTCATAACGCTTCCCCAAAATCTGTAAATCACGAGAGGTTTATCAATTTTATTGCATGGTCTTCTTTCACTCCCAGATGCGACGTCATATGATAATACATCATAAAATAACTTTGAACTACTTGTTGACCAATGGAATTTTTCATGGAGAATGGTTCCTCCTATGTGTGTATATAGGAGTAAATATATGATTTCTAAATAATATGCTATTCCTTCCTCTGAAGACGGATTTGGCCTTAGCAACAAGCGTAACGCTTGATGAAATGTGTCATTTCATCTGGCTCTTTGCTGTTTGCCAAAGTACCCCTTAATGGCTACCCAGTATACAAAGGGTTTAAATACAAAAAGCAATAAATTGACACTTTCAAATGTAGTTATTTTGCTGGCGTTTTAAAGTTAAAATAATTACTGTCTTTATTAAGGTGTTTTGGAACAGTGATACAGTTGCCTTCGAATAAAATTACTCCTCTTTTCAGCTTTAACCTATGTCTAACGTAGACCAGTCCTAATAAAGCATTCATGAGGTGCCGCCTTTACAGTACCCAAAAAGTCCTATAATACAAGGATTGTGAATAAGAAAAGTTAATACCAAAGATAAATGAAAACTTACCGTGGTGCATATGCTCGTCATTTTTAGTTGATGACATATCCATAAATTTCTGTACGTTATCTTTAAGTGAGTTAAGATCACTGAAAAAGAAACGAAGACAAATGGTCAATCAGCTGTGTTGATATGTAATGGGGCATATGACCAATACTGTTTTGTGAGACTTTTAAAAGAATTTGCGATTATCTCATTCGACTGCTGTAATATATTTTTTGTTGCCCATGATAATCACTTCCCAGAACTGTGCATGAAAAGATTTACCTGGAATTGTTTTAATAATGTTTATAATAATATCAGTGAATAATAATAATAATAATAATAATAATAATAATAATAATAATAATATTATTATTATTATTATTATTATTATTATTATTATTATTATTATTGTTATTATTATTATTATTATTATTATATAATGATATCAGTGAATAATAATAATAATAATAATAATAATAATATTATTATTATTATTATTATTATTATTATTATTATTATTATTATTATTATCATTATTATTATTATTATTATTATTATTATTATTATTATTATTATTATTATTATTATTATTATTCACTGATATCATTATAATTATATTAATTATATTATAATAATAATAATAATAATAATAATAATAATAATAATAATAATAATAATAATAATAATAATAATAATAAATTAATTATATTACAGTAATAATAATAATAATAATAATAATAATAATAATAATAATAATAATATTATTATTATTATTATTATTATTATTATTATTATTATTATTATTATTATTGTTATTATTATTATTATTATTATTATTATTATTATTATTATTATTATTATTATCAGATAAACAAGCAAAAAACAACACAAAAAATATTTCTGTATTTTGCAAAGCCAGCAAATCAGACGAGTCTTGTTATGGTCTATACTTCTTCCACAATCAGGGGCATACAAATAATATGAAATAGGCACACCTAATGGGCACCCAGCCAAGGACCTCTGACGGTGGTAATGGGAATCACAGTGTATCGCTGCCTATCATTTTGATAAAAATTAAGGTCGATCAAATGCTTCCATCTTCATATATAAGCTCGCTGTTGGTATCTTTTTTATGATTTTGCATTTGACTTCCTATTTCCATAAATGTACGCCTTTATTTTGGGGCTAAAATGGTCACTTTTTGTATTTTACATATAGGAAATAGAAAAATATTTTTAAAACATCATCGCCCCCCCCCCCCCCGCCCCAAGTCCCAACTTATCCTTATGCACGTTATTGTGTTATCATATTTTACATAATATATGTGAAAAGCTAGCTGGGACTTGGGGGGACGATATCCCAAAGCCCAAAATGTGACGTCTGGGCGAACCTGATCATTAGCATTTGGATTTTTGGAGTGCTCTCTTGAAAATCTTTTTTTCAAGTATAATGAAATAATAAGTACAAGTAAGCTTCCTTTTATAACCCATTAGTCGTGAAATATTATAACGTTTTAGCATATTTTTCTTTAGATTATGAAAATTGTCCTTTTACTAAAGAATTTCTAGCGGTAAGCCGTGCCATTTCCCTAAATGAGACATTCGTTTTATTTTGTTGAAATAAGGACTGGAGACACTAGGCACATTCAACAAATACCCATTGACCAGCCGTATATGCACCCTTGCAGCCTAGTCCGTATATTATAATCGTTTTTGTCCTTAATACATATAATAATCCTACTTAGTTTTGAATGAGAATTTATTATGATCATCAACTGTGCTTGTTATTTTAGTAACATGTATTTGAAATAGACCGTTACACTAAGGTAAACAAATGGTCTATCACGATAGAGTATTTATGTTTATACAGTTGATGTACAATAAAAACGACCATTTGGCAAAGCAGTCTATTTTTTGTCAGATGTTTGATGTCTTCTTTGGCTTCTACAACCCCTTTCCCCCCTAAACCCAAGACGCCCTTTACATATGTTGGATATGTTTATAGCGACATGCCATTGTCCAAAGGGCATTTTGGGTCTAGGGGAGAAAGCATCTAAAACAAACTGAAAGACACCAGTTTCACCTTTCCAGTGACCAACGTCACAATATTAAGTATATTTCGTACGCATGCGCAGGAAGGATATTGTAAAGTTTTGGAAATGAATAGCACTTCTATCCTTTACAGTTTAGCACTTTTACTTTTTGAAAACTAGCAAAGCATTTACTCAAAGTCTGGTTTAAATGGCACCCAGTAGAAAGACTTAAAATGAGGGGTGGGAGTAGAAAGCGCAAATATTTACTGCTTTGCTAAAGATAAATGGCTTTGAAACGTTTTTTGATGCTTTCTTTGCATAATAAGCTGCCGAACCTCACCAATTTTAAAATCAAGAGTGCAGTTTGAAAATTTGGTGTTTGTAATCATGTCAACTAGGTAAAATACACGGCTTATCGCTATAGCTTCTTCAGTTGGTAGATTATTTTGCACATATACTGTATCTATCCAATACACATAAACTACATGGCCATTGACTAGGTGTACTTTATGCATGGATGAATGGTTATAGTACATTGCTGCATAATATTGCACCAGGTAAATACATTGTCATCAAGGTTGAATATTGACTACAGTTGCACTTCAAAATATTTCTTAACAAATCAGATAGAAAAAACAATTACAAAAATATTCATTAAAATGCTTATGATTTTGGCCTTTAAATACTTTCACTGTGATTTGTAATCGAGGATTGATGATATAATACCCTTACACGTGAAAATTATTGATTTCTTATGTTTTGGTGAAGTCAAATTTTGCAACCCCTACCCCCTTTGGTAGCGTCTCCTGTTTTGTCGTAGGGATCTGCCTGTCTAATTTTAACCTTAATTCGTTCCTAATACATCAAGCGTCCTATTTTTTCAAAAGAATACCAGCGATATCTTATGCAGAGGGAAAATTTGGGAAGCATCTGAAAAATAAGCAGATACCCTATCAAAGTGTCAGAGGTCCTTTCTTCAGAGCGGATAGCATTAACCCTTAAACTTATTACTTTCTTAAACCATGGAAAAGCAACTGATTCTAAAATTGAGCTGAGCAGTTTCGATTGCAGTATCAGACAGGCATTTTCATGAAAAAGCCATCACTTGGTAATCTAATAACATTTATCTCGAAGCCAATATATACGTATTTTCTTCCGAGGTTTTATTGCTAAAATATAAAGTTGAATATTAACAAAACAGGTATATATCCTCCCGATTCAACTTTATTTTGCGAAACCGACTCAGGAACTAGGCGACTTTAAAAAAACTAGCATACATGGTACATACTGCAAATGAATAGCACAGAATAGAAGCTCTAATCGTAACAGCAACCAACGCCTTCAACAAGTGGTTGGACACCGGGGATTACAAAGGTACACTGTGTTCACTGTCAACTGTGCGTCATATATTATATCGAAGAAACAGTCACTGTGGTAAATGATACAAGAACCAAGAATTTGATACAAACTTTTCTGATAACGCCCCTTGAAAAATGGGAAAAGGGGGGTTCATCTGTATAAAGATGTGTGTGGGTTTCGGTTTGCTGATTTTATCTCATTTTTCTTGACTATCCCATGAAAATGAAATAATTTGGTCTCACTGAGACCAAATTATTTCATTTCATAGGATATTTAAAACCGGAAGCGGGGAGTGGGGGTTTCAAGCGAACCCCCTCTGGAGCCGCCACAACCTGGATTTTCAATACATTTGCTGATTCTGAGATAGTTGCCATGGCATGCACAGGGTTGTTCATCTGTTATTATACTCACCCTTTCGAATCTATAGCATTTTTCTTTTGATCTTTAATTGAAGAATTCAACTCATTTAGTAGGCTTTGAAGTTGTATGTTTTCCTCAGAAAGTCGATGTATCTCTTTTTTCAAGGGCCCTAACTCATCTGGAACTCGTTTTTCAGGCACCTGGCGATAAATAACGGAACAAGTTCGTGTCCTTTTGACGCACACAAAGTATTGAAGTAGATAAAAGGTTAAAAAAAACTTGTATGTGTCACTTTGGTATGTCCTAATTTTTTCTGAACATAGTTTCATGAAAAAGGAGCGATAACTCCCAAAACGAGTTGTCATTGGTAACATACATGTAATTAGAAATGATCGTGTACGAGATATGTTTCACGTTGTAGCTTGTTATAATGTCATCAATATGCATTTGACCTTCATAAGGTGTATGACTTTAACACGGGTGCAACGTATTATGTTTTAGTTATCATTTTTTCTATTTTTAGATAAAATTTGTCTGTGTATTTGTTCTTTTCTTGCACATCGGATCAGGATATCTGAGATTTTACCCTGGGATAGAAAATCTTAATTTACACATGCAATCTTACCCGGGACGTCATATGTTAAAGTGACGTTAGAATGTGAAATTGCATCTTAGCGTATTCAATGACTACTCGAAGCTTATTTTAGAATAAATAAATAAATAAAGACAGTGGTGAGCAAGAAAAAGAATCCATTATTCTCGTGAGGGTAGGATAGAAAAAATCCAAACGGCGATCCTCGGGACGGATTTTTCTATCCTACCCACACACTCATGATAGATTCTTATAATATACGACCTATTTCACGATGTTGGGACTGTATTTTGCCATGTTATGCGACTCATATCTCCCTTTTATATCTTGATTTATATGTTTTAGGAGATGATGCATTGATAAGTTAGGGGTCTTTCATGCAAACCAAATATCTATGTGTCTTGATCCACATCTGAATTAAGGGTGAGGTTGGCGCCGTAAAACCGGTTTAAACCCTCCAGTAAAATATTTTACTGACCGTTCCAAGGCGGTGCTTCTTTTGTGAATCTATTCTGGTTTTTCTGTCCTGTGCTTGTTATGCCAATGTGCGCGTCTGTTTATTTGTGCCTTGTGGTCACCACCTGGGAAAGGGCTGACCTCTTTGCTCTCGTTTGTGATAACTGTGAGTTTGTCACTTTCCCATTGGTATCCTTAGCCAGGTGTGGTACTTGATGGTATCGATTCCTGATCTTTGCACCCTTACTTACTTTTCATATAATCTTGAAATTTGTACTGAATTATGAGTGATGCTCGGAAAACTGCAATTTGCAGTTTTTCGAGCAACACTCATAATTCAGATATAATTTCCATAGAGTGGCCGTTTTACACAGGTTTTATTGTATTATCTGCTCTAGCCTTGATAGTTCTGAAAAGTTATCTTATCATCTTGAATATCACTCAAGGAAATAACATTAAAATGAGAAAACTCCATCTTCAGTTCATCAAAATTCCCTAGTAAGTTTTTGTGCAAAAAATGATATTACACGAGTGCTCATGTTTTATTATTAAACGAGTTGAGGAAAAGCGATAAAATGCGAGGTTTGCCGAAAATTTTATCGCTTTTTCGCAACGGGTTTAAAAAATTCTAGCCAGTCTCTGTAGCTGAGCAGGCTTGTATTAATCTCACTTTGTCGGAAACCCCGAAGACAGGTTTTCTCATGTCATTTCATAATGTTACCAAATTCTGTAAAGCCCTCGTGGTTTATCAATTTTAATGCATGGTGTTGAGGCGACGTGATATGATTTGTATTGTTTCATGCACGTACCTGTTCTTGTTCCTCAGCAACCTGTGTAGAGCTGCTGCGACGCTGCACATTTACCGAAATGCAGAGCATATTGTAGATAACAAGGATGAGTAAAGTTCCACCAAGAAAAGTTGTACAGCAGGCGAGGACAGGTTTAGATCGCATCTTTTAATCTGAAAAAAGACAGGTTATTTAATGTGTACGTGTACATCGGCGAGTCTTCGTGAAACGATGTGCCGCGTTAAATGGTGTACTGTATGAACCATTGTACCGTCATAAGTAGCCGATAGACTCTTTACCGTCATAAAACTGTTTACTTGCGGAATGGTGAACCCAATACAATTGTGAACCATGTGAAAAGTTTACTCAATAAAATGGTGTACTCTGTGACGTGGTGTACAGCATGCAATGGTTTACTGTGTGAAAAAGTGAACCCAAACCAATTATGAACCATGTGAAAAGATATACTCAATGAAATGGTGTACTGTGTGAAATAGTTTACAGGTGTACTTAATGAAATTGTGTACTGTGTGAAATAGTTTACAGGTGAACTCAATGAAATTGTATACTGTGTGAAATAGTTTACAGGTGTACTCAATGAAATTGTGTACTGTGTGAAATGATGTACTGTGTTAAATGGCATACAGCGTGAAATAGTGCACTCAACATGTGAAAAGGTGCTATATATGACTTTTGGAGTACTGTAAAGGCGGTACCTCATGAATGCGAAATTAGGACTGGTCTACCTTAGATATAGGTAAAAGCTGAAATTGAGGCATGGTTTTATCCGAATGTAACTGTATCAGCTTGTCCCATAACACCTAAGTACCGTCACAAATCACAGTATTTAACCTTTAAAACGCCAGTACAAAAAATTCTGTGTATTGGTGAAACGTAAGTATAGAGGCAAACAGTGTAGATCTCAGATCAGACTTCTCTGGATCTGCAATGTTTGTCAAAGACATTTCAAAAACATTTCTGCAGACGACAAATGCAGATGACTTGAGCTTTAAGGTTAATAAAGTGAGTTCAGTGTATTTCATGAAAAACGCGCACGTTTGCGCTGCTCAAGCAGCGTAATAGTTCTTTAACCAAAATATAAATGAAACCTGATTTTCCTTCATTAGCAGATGAAAAAGCAGTACCACGCCCAGTCCAGATAGGAATATTAAAGTTGCCGATTTTACAGTGACCAAAAAGTTCTTTTATACTGAGTAACTCAATGAAACTGTGTACTGTGTGAAATGGTGTACCGCGTGAAATGGTTTCTGCGTGAAATGGTGTACTCAATGAATTGGTGAACTATGTAAAAGGTGTACTCAACGAAATAGTTAACCATGTGAAAAGGTGTACTCAATGAAATTGTGTACTGTGTGAAATGGTATACCGCGAGAAATGGTTTCTGCGTGAAATGGTGTACTCAGTGAAATGGTGAACCTAGTGGAAAGGTGTACTCAATAAAATGATGTACTGTGTTAAATGGTGTACCGAGTAAAATGGTTTACGGCGTGAAATAGTGTACCCAATATAATTGTAAACCATTTGAAAAGACATCCTCTGTAACCCAGGTGTGATGCATTCCGTTTCTCATCCAGTGCTGGATGAAGAGAAGCGGAATTCATCATAAATATTAAGTGAGTATGACCCCTTGATGAAGAGAAGCGGATTACATCATAAATATTAAGTGAGAACGGTCGCTGGATGAAGAGAAGCGGATTGTATCATACATATTAAGTGAGTATGATCGCTGGATAAAGAGAAGCGGATTACATCATACATATTAAGTGAGTATGATCGCTGGATGAAGAGAAGCTGATTGTACCGTAAATATTAAGTGAGTATGGTCGCTGGATGAAAAGAAGCGGATTGCATCATAAATATTAAGTGAATACGATCGCTGGATCAAGAGAAGCGGATTGTATCATAAATATTAAGTAAGTATGATCGCTTGATGAAGAGAAGCGGATTGTATCATACATATTAAGTGAGTATGATCGCTGGATGAGGGGAAGCGGATTGTGTCATAAATATTAAGTGAGTACGATCGCTGGATGAAGAGAAGCGGATTGTATCATACATATTAAGTGAGTACGATCGCTGGATGAAGAGACGCGGATTGCATCATACATATTAAGTGAGTATGATCGCTGGATGAAGAGAAGCGGATTGCATCATTGATATTAAGTGAATATGATCGCTGACTGAAGAGAAGCGGATTGTATCATAAATATTAAAGGAATATGATCGCTGGATGAAGAGAAGCGGATTGTATCATAAATATTAAATGAGTATGATCGCTGGATGAAGAGAAACGGATTGCATCATAAATATAAAGTGAGTATGGTCGCTTGATGATGAGAAGCGGATTGTATCATAAATATTAAGTGAGAATGGTCGCTGGATGAAGAGAAGCGGATTGTATCATACATATTAAGTGAGTATGATCGCTGGATAAAGAGAAGCGGATTACATCATACATATTAAGTGAGTATGGTCGCTTGATGAAGAGAAGCGGATTGTATCATAAATATTAAGTGAGTATGGTCGCTGGATGAAGAGAAGCGGATTGCATCATAAATATTAAGTGAATACGATCGCTGGATGAAGAGAATCGGATTGTATCATAAATATTAGGTGAGTATGATCGCTTGATGAAGAGAAGCGGATTGTATCATACATATTAAGTGAGTTTGATCGCTGGATGAAGAGAAGCGGATTGTATCATAAATATTAAGTGAATACGATCGCTGGATTGTATCATAAATATTAAGTGAGTATGATCGCTTGATGAAGAGAAGCGGATTGTATCATATATATTGAGTGAGTATGATCGCTGGATGAAGAGACGCGGATTGTATTATAAATATTAAGTGAGTACGATCGCTTGATGAAGAGAATCGGATTGTATCATACATATTGAGTGAGTATGATCGCTGGATGAAGAGACGCGGATTGTCATAAATATTAAGTAAGTACGATCGCTAGATGAAGAGAAGCGGATTGCATCATAATTATTAAGTGCGTATGATCGCTTGATGAAGAGAAGCGGATTGTATCATAAATAATAAGTGAGTATGGTCGCTGGAAGAATAGAAGCGGATTGTATCATACATATTAAGTGAGTATGGTCGCTGGATGAAGAGAAGCCGATTGTATTATACATTTTTAGTGAGTATGATCAGGAAATACTACAATCACAACCTGCAGACAAACCCATGGCATCGCGAGGAAGAGCCACCCAACAAAGAAGACAAACAAAGCAAAGCAACCAACTCTCTCTTCCCCATTAATATGATTGCTTGCAAAACTAAAAAAAATCCAGCTGTTAAGTTTTTAGACCTAATTTTTCGCAATAACTTTTTTATCTTCAATTTTAGCAATATGTGATCGCGACGAAAGTTGTAGAGGAGACTTTGCGTCAACTTCTCCAAAAGGCCTTGTGCTTGTGGCGCAAACGGATTTTGTGTATATAGATGAAGATTTTGCAATAAATTGAATTCGTCCTAAATTTTTAAGTCTTTTATTGACAGGTAAAATTCGTATAGGCGTGACAGAAAGGGGTAGTTTTAAAAAAATATTCGGAAGCGGTGCATATCCAGTTCTTCAAAGGCTGTGCATAACATAAAACTGCCGTTAACATGCTCAGAATTAACCGTGCATATGCAGAATCAACTTAAAGCAGGCTCATTTGTAGGAACAAGGGCTGGGTTATCGCACGACGAGCATTTTTTCTCTTATGCGCGAGTATGAAATGAACGGTTTTGAGATGACCCTACTAGCTTAACGCACGAGCGAATCAGCCGCGATTTCTATTATATTTGAATAAGCCATCCATCGCTTTAAAAATTGAATTAGGGCGTTCGACTGACATCTTGGACTTGGTTTATTTGCGCTTTGCTTAAAATGTTCAAAGAGTGCATCTAAGCACAGAGGAACCTGCAGCATCTAAGATGTTGGAACCATTTGGAGAAGTTGGCGGAGATGTTCCTGAATACTTTTCATCGCGAACACATTTTGCTAAAATTGAAAATAAAAAAGTTATTGCGAAAAATTTGGTCTAAAAACTTAATAGCTGGAGTTTTTTTAGAATGGACATAAAATAACGTACAACAAAACATAGAGCAATTACAGATAGGAGTAACAATAAACCACAAATCAATACCTGGGTCGATCACCGATGATGGTGAAAAGGTAACAATCCTATAAAGACTGTAAAAGTTAGTCCCACGCACGCTTTCCTCTGACCCAGTAGGCTGGAATTTAACAAAATTTGCATAATTACATTCAAGGGAGGCCAGGGGAGAGCCGATAAGGTTAGAGTGACCTTGACCTTACTTACACGGTCACGCCATTACTTTGAAGTGTCAAATTTTGACCAGAAAGCGTTCCCGCATGTTATTTATGGAACGGAATGATTAATTCTGGCCAAACATTATAATGTATCGTTGTGACACACAGGAAAGGAACTAATATTTTAGTTATCTTGACCTAATTTTCAAGGTCACCATCCTATAAAGACTGTCAAAATCAGATCTAGAGGATGGATTTTGACCAAACTTGCATTGATAAATTGTTAGAATGGGGAAAAAGTTTATGAGATTTTGGTGACCTTGGTCTGATTTTAAAGTCACACAAGCACTTGATATTATCATATAATCTATAAATAAACATCTTCTGATTGGCACAGATGACTATCAACTGCCGTTATAGTAACTAACTGTGCGTCGCATGGTTTTACGGAAGTGACGTTACAAACTAGAATGGCTCTCAGGAAGTGACGTCAGAACGCCGTCAAGTAATTTCACATTATGAGCTGTAATGTCAATGGTTACAATGGTCAAAGAAGTTAATTGTACACTCTATGTTCACCTCAACATAAGTATATAATTGTATAAATATCAATTTTTGTCCAAAATTTTGTTCTCGATTTATTTACTCAGCAAGAAAAGAAAGTTTACAGTTTCTGACAAAAATTCTGGACTGTGTGTTCTATTGACTGGGCGAAATAAGTATTGCTATGGTTGACAGGCATCGATGCCATATGGCTGCTAAATTTGGGTTGTTTGTTGATGAGGACCATAGCAAGCTTCCTACGTTATACACTGGTTACCTAAACTTCATAAACGACCCAATAAGTCGCGTTTTATTGCTAATTCTAGTGCATGAACAACTACTAAGTTGTCTATTATTTTGACTTCTTGCCTCACTGCGATTAAAGTAAGTAAGGGTGCAAAGATCAGGAATCGATACAATCAAGTACCACACCCGACCCAGGATACCAATGGGAAAGTAACAAACTCACAGTAAGACACAACAAACGAGAGCCAAGAGGTCAGCCCTTTCCCAGCAGGTGACCACAAAGCACAATTAAACAGACGCGCACAAAGACATAGCAAACACAAGACAGAACAAAAACATAAAAGATCCACAAAAGAAGTACCGCCTTGGAACGGTCAGTAAAACATTTTACTGGAGGGCTTAAACCGGTTTAACGGCGCGTCAACCTCACCCTTAATTCAATGTGGATCAAGACACATAGATATTTTGTTTGCATGAAAGACCCCTAATCTATCAATGCATCATCTCCTAAAACATATAAATCAAGATATAACAAATAAAGCAAAGATAAGGACTCAACAGTAAATAAAACTGAATACCGGAGCAAAAGAAATCCAACAGGTAAACCCCGGTGGGCCCGACAAACAGCCAAAGCATCAGGCCCCTACCATCTCATCAATAGATAAGTCTTTAAGTCGGAACCATCATAGAGTCTGAAGTCCGACCCACCGGCGTGCAATTAAAGAGGAAAGCAAAGTTGCCAACCGTGATTGGGTTGACCACCAAGCATGCAGTCTGTTGCAATACATCAATGTTATAGCCAATCTTTTTATAATGGGAAATTATTTTAATGAACTGCGCTGAAAAATTATTAGAGCCAACAATCTTCTTCAATTTATACACCAAATCACTATAGAAATCAGGTTCCGAAAGTCCTTGGCGCAAGAGAGATTTAAGTCCAACTTGGAATTTAGAAATCAAATCATAGTATCGTCTATAAAATTTTGAAAATGTTTTGCGAAGTTTATGAAACCGATAGCCTTGTTTAAGAAGTGTTTGAGTTAACAATTTATTGCGAGTGTTGAAGTCAGCAACACAGCTAGATGCTCTAGCAAAACGAATGAGTTGAGAGATATAGACTCTATAGGATGTAGAACGAGGAACATCACCATCTAAAAATGGGAAATTGACAATTTCAAAATCAAAGTCGTCACGTTTATCATAAATTTTGGTAGAAACAATATCATTAGAAATTGACAAATGCAAGTCTAAAAATGCGGCTTCGGTATCAGAGGTATTGGCTTTATTCAGTTGGAGCTCTGAAGGGTATATTTGACTAACCATATTGTCAAAATATACATTATTAATACTCGTATTTAAAACATCGTCCAAATATCTGGATGTAGTGTTAAACGCATCAATTAAATCAGCCTGCTTATCATCAGAAAGAGACATCATAAAGTCCCTCTCGAAACAAAACAGGAATAAATCTGCAACCAGGGGAGCACAATTAGTGACCATAGGAATCCCAACTACTTGTCTATACAGCTTGTTGCCATGTCATGTCATTTGATATGCACAACAGTTTATGAAACCATGTCATTTAATATTGCACAACAGTTTATGAAAGAAATGGTAAAAAGTTATTTTGGTCTATTAAAAATTCAGGTGAAATTCTAAATAAATTGAAGTCTAGTGGTTTTCTAGCATCTGGTTTGTCTACATATGATTTCTCTACTCTCTATACTACATTGCCTCAAAATCTAATTGAAGAAAAACAACCAGAATTAATTGAACAAGCATCTAACAAAGAGGGCTCACTTTATATGGCTTGAAATGATAAAAATGCCTTTTTTACTTCTGAACAACCTATACTATATAAATTGTGGTCATGTCAGAAAATGAGTAATGCTTTTCATTAATTTTTGGACAATATATTTATAAGATTTGGCTCGAAACTATATAGACAAATTGTAGGTATTCCAATGGGTATCAATTGTGCTCCTCTTGTTGCAGATTTGTTTTTGTTTTGTTATGAGAGAGACTTTATGTTCCCGATTTATATACTCAGCAAAATAAGAAAGTTTACAGTTTCGTACAGCTGTTTACACCCATTGTCAAATGAACGAAAATCCATGTTCAAATCAGGAGATTCGCGTGCTGTTTGAACATGGGTCTGAACTTGAAAATACTTAAAATGAGCCCTGCATTATTTGCATGACGTTATATACGGAAAGCGTTGCGGACCAGACTGATCATTTCGCCGATGTTTTTGATCGCGAAAACGTTGCGTACGGTTATGACGTTATGACGTTCGAAAATACACAGCCGTCGCCATTTTGTTTAGAGAAATCCAGTCTAAGAAAATGGACAATTTAATATTTTAGCAGCGTTTTCAGTGCGAATCGGGTTGGAATAAGGTAAAATATGCAAGAATAACGATCACAGATGTTTGTTTCATTGCATTAACACTTGCCGGTACCCTCGGAAGATGTTTGAACACTCGGCCTATCGGCCTCGTGTTCAAACAGCATCCTCGGGACCGTGCAAATGTTAATGCATGAAAAAACATGTGTGATCCCTATATTAATCCTATCCTGAGGATATGATTACATGTAATACACGAGCGATCTATCAATTCGCGTTAGCGCGAGTGGAGTGTAACGTTACAAGTTACTGTTTTACTTAGCAATTGTAAACAAAATGTTACCCCACTGTCACTCTTGGTTGGCACGACAGTGCGTGCCAATCGAATAAACCAAAGGAGTGTTCGAGTGCTTTCACTCTGAAAGTAAGCGCGCGCCAAGGCGCATGCAAGCGCTCGCGATTCAACTCGACAGAAATTCCAAGATGGCTACCAAAATAATAATTGGTTTTCGTGAGGGATGAGTGTAATATTTTCAGATTCGATTTTTAGAATGTCGATGTTTGTTTCTTTGTGTGGATAAACTGCATGTAGAAAGGTTGTTCGTTTTGCGTTCCAACAAATAGATGCATTTGATTTTCTATTTACAGGGCGCAGCCAATTTTTATTTAGCAAGGGCTCGCTATCGTTCAATAATGAAATGGTCATACAAATAAGCGCTCGATCGAGCACTCGCATTGTTAAAATTGAACTCGCCTCTGGTGCATTAGTGCACTGTATCACCCGTTAGTGTCTACATGCCCGTTAGTGTCTACGTCGACACTTACAGTTGCAGTCGCAACCGTTAGTGTCTACGCGTTTACAACAACGGTTGCTATTGCATTGCAACCGTTAGTGTAAAAGTAGACACTAACGGTTGCAAATGCAACCGTTATTGTACACAGTCGACAATAAGCGGCGCACGTGTCGATAATATGTGCATAATCAACGCTTATTCACGGCTGACAATCTGTCGAATGCGAAACCGGCGGTTCAGCAAAGACATCCGGGCGATTAATTTCCGGTTTCGCAAAGAGGATCCGCAAAAGGTATTCAAACAACGAGTGCTCGCGTTTAAAAGCCGTTTATTTGAACTTAAATGAATATTTTTGAAATTAAAGAATGCTATTTTGTCAGTTTAATATCGGTTTCTTCGTGCACCAAAGGATATGGTTAGGTGTTTCCTCGTTGTTGTGATTTTTCTTCCGTCCCGTGAAACACCTGTTAAGATGAGGAAAATATGGGATAAACACGACGAAATTTTGCTAGTTCTGACAGTTATTGGCTTGTGGGCTACAAAAAAGACGCCATGCTGAGTGTGTATATAATGCGGGGGGTCTGTAATAACTCCACATTGGCGTAGGGTATTACATTTTGCAGATTTGTAGGCTAATTCGGTCTCAAGTGTTTGGTTTCGCATGTAAATGCTCCATAAGGGTTGAAATAATGCCTTCATAATTTAACGTTTACATGCCGAACCAGGAACAATCTTTCCTTTCAATCAATATTCTAAAATATGCTAAACGCTGTATTAGTTGGGGCGCAATCGCCGACTTACGAAAATATAATTCAAACAATTAGACAGTGATTTTTTTTCATCGAGACTCACTGATAATGGCAAAATGCTTTATTTTCCTTTGTATTTTTGGCGACCTTGACCGTGTTGAAATAGGAGTTTCGGAGGAGGGAATAAATTCCTCGAAAGCCTTGCCGAAATCAAGTAAATTACTTTGGCGTGTCAAGACACTAATTATTAACTGACAAAATAACATTCTAAGATTTTTGATTTACTTTCTGTATAAGTAAATATCCATCATTAAAATTGGAACAGGTACACTTTGTCTACTTTTTGCGGATCCTCTTTGCGAAACCGGAAATTAATCGCCCGGATGTCCTTGCTGAACCGACGGTTTCGCATTCGACAGATTGTCAGCCTTTTTATTGTACACAATGTCGGATTTTATTTCTTGACATTAGACACTAGGTTTATTGATCCCTTGATTGACTTCTTGTCAAAATATAGGAAAAACTGAATCTTTTAACTGCTAGATTCTGCTTCTTATGGGTATATAGATATCGTCTTTCCGTCGTTAGGCCAGTTTATTATTCAATTCGTGATTTAGGCTATACGTCAAGGTTTTACATGATAATTTCTCAGCAATTAGTACTCAACAATTAGCATTGTTAGTATATGTCATCTTCACAATTCATTGTCTTTATTATCTTAACTTGTTTAGAAACATACTGTTAACATGAATGGACAGAAATTAACCAAATTTTGTATACACATTATCATTGACAAGATCTACGTTTGGGATAGTACATTGTAAATTGTCATTTTTCGCATATTTGCAACAGAGTAACTGGCCTTGATTGACATCAGAAATCAGTTTTTTAATATCTTGAGAACGAATAGACTTATTGAGACCATTTTTTGTATGCACATTATCATAAACAAGATCTACGTTTAGATAGTAAATCGTCATTCTCTATCAATTTGCAACAGAATTATGGCCCTTGTTTGATGTCAAAATTCAATTTTTCTTCAATATCTTGAGAACGAATATACTAATTAAGACCAGATTTTGTGTACACATTATGTTTGACAGGATCTACTTTGGGATTGTAAAATGTTAATTTTCGCAAATTTGCAACAACATTACAGCCCTTGATAGAAGTCAGAATTCGGTTTTTGTTCAGTATCTTGAGAACGAATAGACTTATTGAGACCAACTTTTGTATACACATTACCATTGACAATATCTACATTGTATTGTAAATTGACAACTTTGCAACAGAGTTAGGGCCTTTGATTTACGTCAGAATTCATTTTTTTATATACCTTGAGAACGAATAGACTTATTGAGACCAAATTATTTAACACATTATCATTGACAAGATCTATATTGGTATTGTAAATTGTCTTTTTTAGCAAATTTGCAACAGAGTTACAGCCCTTCATTTCCGTCAGAATTCAGTTTGTTCTCAATATTTTGAGAACGAATAGACTTATTGAGACAAAAATTTGTATACACATTATCATTGACAAGACAAACGTTATAGGATTGTAAATCGTTATTTTTCGCAAAATTGCAACAGAGTTACAGACAGACAAACAGAGAGACAACCGGCAGAGAGACGGACAGGCGGGCGCCCGGGGAAAAGCAATAAGTATCCCAACCCTAAAGGGGGAGATATAGTTAAAGTCTGAACGACAATCGAACGCTGATTAATTGAACCATTGAGTGACAAAACCAACGATATTAGCTCTGTGCACATCCATCCAGCTTCCTTTATGTGGCCACCCAAGATGCTGATCAGATCAGGCGGATGTCCAGAATGTCCCGAGTCTACGCTCTGTGAGAACTCAAAATGGTTTGTTTTGTCATGTCTGAGAAATTATTTTGGTCATATTTCTTAATTTTCGTTTTATCATTAAATGTAAACAATAACGGTTGAAACTGTACATTAGCCCATGACCCGCCCACTTCCTTTTGTTTTCAGCCAATCAGTAGCAAGAAAAGGACCATATTCAGCGTGGTATGTATAGGTTATTCAATGTTTTGTGTTGGTTATGGAATATATACGAGGGAGCAGAGCTCCCGAGTGTATATTTCATAATCAACACAAAACATTGTATAACCTATTTAGCCCTGACCCAGCTGTTTCCTGTGTTTGTGACAAGCTGGTCTCACATCGTGAAATATACACATTATGTAACATTTTGCTGCATTTCTTTTAGAAGTCTGTCATTTCTTGTTTAGCCATGGATGCGTTCAAATGGGACAAATGGATTTTATTAGCAGCATTTTTATTTGATTTTTTGTTTCAAAATTATCTGGGAATCATTGATCACTGATCGCACGTTACAAATGTATTTGCTGATCAGTCCCCACTGTTTGTGCATTCTACCCTGATTCGCAAACAGTGGAGACACTCAGATCAGCGTGTATATTCATATGCCGTTTGATCATGCTGTCTTTATCAATTAGCATTTTGGGACAAGCAGTGTAATATCTGACCAGGCTTCAATGTACAAATGCAGCCTGGTCAGTGTTTTCTGCAGTCGCCAATTTTCTGTGAAACAGCTGAAATTTGAAGTTTACATCATTTTGTGTCAATTTTCTTTAGGGTTCTGAAAATAAAACTTAATTTTGTGAAATCAACATTTTGGACAGCAATTTCCTCTCATCAAGTTATGGGAATGCTCTCAGAAAAGTGTGAGGTATGGAAAATATACCACACTGAATATGGCCAATTTATCGCAACTGATTGGCTGAAAACTAAAGGAAGTAGGCGGGTCATGGGCTAAATTTTCCATACCCCACTCTTTTGTGAGACTCATTCCCATAACTTGATGAGAGGAAATTGCTGTCCAAAATGTTGATTTCACCAAATTTAGTTTTATTTTGAGAACCCTAAATAAAACTGTGAGAAGAATATTGACTTGTAGGGTGAACTCACATCCGCTTTGTGGATCCTGAAGGTTCATCGCTAGATATACATTTTCTTACACACATCACTATGTCCACAGCCGCCACTAAATGATTCAAAGAATATGGGACCAATCGTACAGTCTTAGATTTTAACTCTCAGAAGTTTGATTTTTAAGAGTTTGGATAATACCACAGATATAGTGAGTGATAAAAAACTACTTTCTTATTTCTCGGTCAAAACATAGGTTGCGGGTACTCAAAAGAACCGTCTCAGCGAATGAACAAATGTTTTAACTGATGGATAAGGAAATTTTCAGATTTATAGGGTCCAATTTTTTTGTCAATCTTGACCTGTATTTGTTTAATGAAGTGTTTTGTCGGTTTAAATGAGTGTTCTAATATGTAGTAACAGGAGACAAGTCTAATGTATGTTTCTTCTTTTTAATTAATCTTCAAAGTCAGCAAATATTAGTAAACAACAGTAGCTGGTATTTCCAGTAACAAATGTTCGTAGTTGGTTATTCCAAACAAAATAAAATTCGCTTATAATAGTTGGTAAAATCCAGACTATGAAAAATATCGTTGGTATTCCAAAACTGAATTTTTACGGACTGCGTGCCGTGCAACTTGTCAAAATCGTTGCCTAAAGGGTAAACAAATAAACTATCTTCAAAGAGCATTAAGGTAGTACCGGACTCACCGGCATATGTCCAAAAGTGTTTTATATTTTAATATATTATAATATAGACTTATACTTATAATCTAAGACAAAAAAAAACAATACCTCACCGTTCTTTTTAAAAAGTTATTTGATGTCAAAAACTGCAAAATCGCAGGTTTTTGAAATAAACAAACACAGATTTTGTTAACAAATTAACAAGAAACGCAATACAGTTTTTTTTTTAGAACAAATACTACTCAGACCAGAGATATAAATAAAAACAAAAAATAGTGAAATAACATGTATTTACACAATTTATTAAGCAAAATCCTAATTAAGTCAAACGAATAAATGCCAAAAAAAAACATTAATACTCAAAATAAACATATTAGAGAATGTAACTGGAACAACAAAAAAACATATTTTTACAAAGATATTTTCATGAAGAATCTAATGATTGAATAAAAAATATATGTCACCGTGCTCGTTTTTTTGTTTTGGTGACTTTTCTGAAAAATCCTGAAAAAAATAAAGACTATAATAAGTGTTGTCTCCCCTTTCAACCAATTGTTTTGTTTATCTACGCTCTATGTATATCACTGGGCGGAGACATAGCTATTATTGATTAAGCACTGACAGTTGGGCGTAGAAAATGACAAAAAAGATTTTGACCTAGCATATGTGACCCTGCACATTACATTATGATTCTCATTAAAGCATGGCTATAGCATGTCTTGATACTTTGATGCTTTCTTACACGTAGGATTTATGTAGATAAAAGCTAAAAAATATAGCTTTATTCCTGATGCATAGATCTAAATGTCATTTAAAGAATAAACTTACAAATATGCAAAAAGAGGATAAAACATTCTTTTCCTTGTATTAATGTTTGGCAAGCCTGAATGTGATGTGTTGCAACCAGAACCACACAGCGGTGAGGCCTGCAACACATTATCGCACAAGGGCTTGACAAACGTTAATATACAGAAAGGAATGTTATATTGTCATTGTTATATATTATAGGACTTTTTGGGTACTGTAATGGTGGCAACTTTAATTTTCATATCTGGGCCTGGTGCGGTTATTTCAACTGCTCAAGAATGGAAATCAGGTTCTATCCATTGGTTAAGCGTTTAAAAGTTGCTTGAGCCGCGCAGGTCTGCGTGCATTTCATGAAAGTCCTGTCCGTTAATGCACTGAACCCACATTTATTAACCCTTAAAGCGTATATTACAACACAATCGTATGTTTTTATCGTCTATTGAAATGTTATGAAGCCTCTTAAACAAACAGTGTAGATCTAGAGCAGTCTGATCTGGGTCCACACTGTTTGCCTCTATACTAATGTTAAACAATAAACAAACACTTTCGAATGTAGTTATAAAGCTCATTTTCAGATTTTACCTATGACTAAAGTAGACTAATAAGGCAGTCATGAGGTGCCGCCTTTACAGTATCCAAAAAGTTCTAGAATACTTTCCTTTCAAGCAGAAGCATTTCCAAAAAAAATGTCCACTGTAACATCGTGAAGCATACAACAAAACCACACCTTATAGGCGCAATCGAAAACATCAATACTATCGACGATTAGTGACCAAAAATAGTTAGAATCATATTTTTTTTTATTACCATCACTCATCGGACAGACAACACTTTGCAATCAAAACACTGTTTCTAGCGATTTTTGATCCGCGTTCGTCAATGGTTAAGAGTGTTTTCGATTGCTCACTATCCCGTGTGGAAACAAACTTTTTTTTCAACAGAAACATGACTGAAAAATGTAAATAACTCCTAGCTCTTGTTTCAGATTGTTTTGGTTACGTATTCATTGTATCAATACACATACTGGATAGGTGGCAATCGAAAACGTTGATGCAATCGACGAACGTAGATCAAATACCGTCAGAAACATACTTTTTGGATTGCAGTTTGTTTGCCTGACTGGCGAAAAATGGTAAATTCTAGCGATTTGCGATCCACGTTCATCGATTGTTCAGAGCCTTCTCGATTGTCGCCTATCCGATGTAATAAAGTAGCGTATCTTATGATAATTGAATATTTTGGTCATTTCTCAATAAAGCATAAGCGACGGTATCTTAACTCGCAGAGGATATCCGTGAGCAGGTTGAAATGGCAATTAAGCCCTCTGCAGTCATGTGTTGGAAATAAAGCCCGCGGTCAGTGATTGGTCAACGATCAACCAAAATATGACACATTATCAAATAAAATGTACAATGGTCAGCGATTGAAACACCTCAAGTTTCTATAGTAAACACTTATTATAAGGTATATAAGAATAAAAGGATGATACATTCTTCTGTCTATTAACGTTTGCCAAGCTCAAATGAGATAATGTATTGTAGCCTTAACCATGAAGCTGTGAGGGCTGCACCAAGTGCGGATCCAGAGGGGCGGGGGGGGGGCAGGGGGTCCGGACCCCCTCTGGAAAATCACAAATTAAATGGGTTTCTATAGGGAATAAGCAATTGGACACCCCCTGGAAAAAGTTGGACCCCCTGGAAAAAATTGGACCCCATCTGGAGCCTTGAAAAACGATAGATTTCTTTGAAATTGACCATTTGACTTCTGTAAAATAAGCTACAGACTAAAAAAATCGTTGTCAGAGCTTTTTTGTCAGACTGACCTGGACCCCCCCCTGATGAAAGTTCCTGAATCCGCGCATCTGTACCATGCTTGCCAACCGTTAATATACAGAAAAGAATGTTATGTTGTCATATATCTTCCTTTCAGGCACATGCAGTTCCAATTAATTTTATTAAAATGTATGCAGAAATGTCCATTTTATCATCATAAAACATGCAACGAAACAAAATAATTTTTTCAACAGAAACATGAAATAACTCCTAGCCCTTGTATCAGATTGTTTTGGCTACGTCTTCAGTATATCAAAAACACACTAGAAAGGCGGCAATCGAAAACGTTAATGCTATCGACGAGCGTAGTTAAATATTGTAAGTAACAGAATTTTGGATTGTTGTTTGTAGTCCAATAGGCAACAAATGGCAATCACAAACACTGTTTCTAGCAATTTGTTATCAGCATTCATCGATTGTTTAGACTGTTTTTTATTGCTGCCTATCCGGTGTGATAAGGTAATTGAAATAATTACGTCATTTCTCCATAAAACATTAGTGACCATGTACCTCCACGGGACCTAACACATCTGAATGTCACATACAAGGCATGTGCACGTCTACACTCCCCCCCCCCTTTTTGGGGTGGGGTGGGTCTTAGGTTAGTGGCAGCATACAGAAATAGCAACCGAGACATGTCTAAGTATGTATATTTATACGGTCCGCAACTTTTAACCATCAAAATACTGAATGACTTCATACTCTGGGTGATGTTTTTAAAAGCTAATACTTGCATTCCTTCTTTTTGTGAAAGCAAAATACTTACAGAATTACGTTTCAAGCATCAAAGAGTTGTCAGGGGAGAATAATATCTACCGTCTTACAAATAAGTATGTTCTTTTAAAAACAAGATTCAGGAACGATAACTCTTACACTCTTACTTTTAAGTAAAAGTAAGGTTATCTTTTGACATGGGTCCCGTACTACCTTAAATTGTCACAATATTGGATAAGAGTTAATACATTGTATTAGCTCGAAGATAAAATCTTGTAATGTTATGCAATCTTAACATGCCAGGGAAAATGTACACTAAATGTCGTCCGCTAAAGTGGCCTAAAACAAAAAATTTACACATTTCTGCTATGAAAGGTAAACAGAGCAGATCCTGATCAGAAGTCTGATCTGGATCCACTTTGTTTGCAGCAGTAGCTTTTAAAATTTACGAGCAAATGACGCAGAAGACGACTTTTAAGATACTGTTTTGCCATTTTAAGGGGTAAACATCAAACAAGATCACAACACAATACACTAAAAGTGTGTGTGTGTGTGTGTGTGTGTGTGTGTGTGTGTGTGTGTGTGTGTGTGTGTGTGTGTGTGTGTGTGTGTGTGTGTGTGTGTGTGTGTGTTCAACGTATGAACGTCCATGTGTGTTCTGAACGCGTGTGTTTATTCAACGTATGTACATACATGTGTGTGTGTGTGTGTGTGTGTGCGAGCGCAGGCGCGTGAATGGATGATTTAAGCTAATTTAATGAGTATAACCCATTTGTAGACTGAAGGTGCTTTTTGTGAAAAATTACCACATAATATTTGGATTATATCAAGAAGTTTGAAACAGTTCATGAGATGCTGGTACTTGCGGTAAAGGCTCAGGGAAAGCATGTGCATTCGCACAGTCTCGTCACAGCCTTCACTTCTCGCACACTCAAAGAATGGACCTAGGTGATTGTTTTTATTCTTTACGATTCTCAACATTTTGTTCATTCATGTCTGGGCGGATCTTCCTAAGTTGAACCAGGAATAAACAGCGGGTAAAGTCATTGTCTTGCTCAAGGACACAACACAGAGAATGTGCGTTTTCGCAGGCTCGTATTTGCCTACACTGCTCCTATGCGATAATTATGAAAACTACAAAAGTCTTTTATTTAGAACTGGTTCTTTTAAATCATGCTATAATATTTTAAGCATTAATGGTATTTTGGACGTGCCTGCAATGTATATTTTTGAATCATTTCTCGGTCTGGTTATCCTTTCTTGTGGTGTATAAACATGTTCATTTTTACTAAACGTTAGCGCGAACGCTACTCTCTAGATCAATCAGAACTGCCTCGGCCAATTCCTCGAAATTCCGTGGAATCAGACCACGGATGTACATCGAGGATCTACTTTGATAACGCGGCCGACGTTATATAACGTGACGCTGGCGTCACAGAAACCATGTTAACAAAATACATGTCAAAATAAACAGTAAATACAGTCATAATACATGTAACAAGTGTGATTGCAGCAAAAAAAACGGCTTAAATGAAGTTCAAATTTTTTTTTTGCAATAAAATATCGCTATAGCGATATTTTATTGAAAAAAATATACTTCATTTATTCTGCTGATTAAACTTTTCGGATAATCAGAATAAACGATTTTAATAGAGCTGAACCCACATGCCACAGAACTAATTTTCCATACGCCAGCTCCGGCTAACAAAATGGAGCTTTTTGGTACATAGTACATGTACTACGCGTAATGCTCCTTACAAACACCCGAGCCATGATTCGATTCTCGAATTGTGGTGGACTTTCCTGAATGAATCTAGATATGTGTAGAACATGGTCTGTTTTTTTCCTTTTTTTGTATTGTATAAACATGAACATTTTTACGTTAGCGCGAACGCTACTCAAAGCAAGAACAAAAACCATACCTTTTCAAGCAAGTTACGCTAAAATCCCCAGTATTTAGTATGAATAACACCCAGTGCGACTGCATTAACTTGTGATACATGCATGAGGGTACAAAACCTGGTATCAGATCTCTGCATGCGCGTCACGCAAACTTGGTTATGGATAGAAATACCTTTAAAATTTCTGATTAAACAATGGTAAAACTTAACATTATGGTGTAAGTCCCCCCAGGGGTTTGGGGGATCTGGGGAGAAGAGCTGTTTATTTTCAGGGAGCTGGGGAGCATTGGTAATTATTTTCAGGGATTTGGGGAGCAAGCTCATGGTTTTGGGGATCTTCCCTGCAAAAAAGTAAAAAAATAAACTTCAAAAATCTCACCTTAAAGGAAAAGCCTTCATTTCGTTTGATTTATTAAACAAAAATCTTCGGCTTCTGGGGAGGGGGGGGGGGGAAGACCCCCAGACCCCCCTTGGGAAATCTAGATGTATTTACTCTTGTGATAGCATGCTAATGCTGAAAAGATAGGGCGAATAATTTTTACTATTATGCATTTATTATACTTAAAATTGTTGACTTTTGAGGTTGAAATGGGCTTATTTTGGAACACTCAAAATGCGCCAGATTGCACAATTTTAATTAAAAGAAAATCCGCAGGAGCATGCCCCCAGCACCCCTAGCACGAATCTGCATGGCTACCTGTGCGCCTGGTATATAATATTTTATGTAAAAAAGGAAAAGCCTCCGTGTTTTTTTTTTTTAATTTCTTTGGCTCCTGTGGGTTATTGCCCCCTGACACCCTTGTAAATTGTGAATGTATTCATGTTTGTAATAACGTGTGCATCCAGATTGATCTTGGGGAAAAGTATGGCACAAAATTTGGGTTGTTGTTAATTTATTATCCTAAAAATTGTTGGTTTTTAGGTTGATAATAGCATTCTTTGGAACACTCAGAATGCACCAGATCGTACAATTTTTATTAAGTTTTTTTTTTTTCGATGGAGCATGCCCCCGGACCCCCTAGCGCAAGTGTGAATCCGCATCGTAGCAGTGCTACCTACGCGCCTAGTATGTAATATTAGATGATTTTTATTAAAACTTTGATGAATGCTGATCAGATAATTGAGCCGTGACATGTAATTTTCAACAATACGGTGTTTTGACAAGTGTAGACTCAGACGAGCCTGTGCAGCCCCCTTTTAAGCTTAGAAACTCCAAATGATGTTCAGTCAGAAGCTCAACACTCTTAGAATATTCAAGCGACTAGCAAAGCCTCTGATCAGACTGCGTGTTTGCGCAGGCTGATCTGAGGCTTTGCTTGTCGCACATACCACATTGTTGGAAATCTCATGCCGTGGCGCATATATTATTGTTGAAACTGAAGTTGAACTTACGTGTAGGGCCTGAATAGCAATTTAAGTATGTGAATTTAATCCTATAGAAAGAAAAAATACTTTTTATGGAAAGTTGGTTTATATTTTGGGGGACTTGGGGAGAAGCTGAATTCATTTTAAGGCTTTCGGGAGCAAAGGAAAATACTTCCAGGGAGCTGAGGAATTTTTCTTCCAGGGATTTGGGCAGATCAATGCTTTATTTCAGGGACCAAGGGAGCACAGACCCCCCTGGGGTCCTCATTGCTCCGCTCATTACTTCCTGCTTAGTAGTTTGCATGGGATTTAGTCGCCTGCTGTTTTCCCCAAAACAACTGTTTCGATAAGTTCTTTCAGGAAGACCATCAGAGTGTCAAACAGTTTGGATCCAGAACAGGGGCCTGATCTGAGGCCAAACTGTTTGCAAAGGCTATCAACAGGCGACACTAGTGGGAAACCCGTTTAACCCTTAAAGCGCCAATCACAACAAAAGTCGTCTGCTTTTCTCGTCTCTGTAAGGTTTAAGAAGCCTCTATGGCAAACAGTGTGGACCCAGAACAGACTGCTCCTAAGGAGCTGTCTGTTCATGGTCCACGCTGTTTGCTTCAATATTTAATTTGTCAGACGACATTTTCAGATGATTTTTTCTTGGCGCTTTAAGGGTTAATGCTACAACGTGTCCGATTTTCTCTAAGAAAAAACATGAAGCACTATATTGTAATGGAAGGCCTTCAACATAAAGCAACAAATAACACTGCAGCTCTCATGATGAAGGGAGCCACAGTGACCTTGACCGTGTACATATTGATCTTGCCCACATAAGCACCACACGTATAGGTATAATTGACACTTGTTCCTTATGATATAAGATCTAGCAAAGTGTGTGAAATTTATGCGTCTCAAACGAACCATCCATTTGACCTTGGCCTATGACCTTGGCCAAATACTTACAAGCCTATGTCATATTTGGAAAACATTGCCTTGTTATGTTGGACATTAATGCCAAGCAATATCACAGCTAGCAAACTATCTCTTGGTCGCCATCGGCCCACCAATGAAGCGCAATTTAAAATGGTGTTTCGCTGGTGGGTCGATAGTAGTCCGCTTTTACTTGGAATCAAATCAGAAAAACAAGGACAAAACACAAAGCACATACACATTAGGAGTAACAGCAACAATCAACCAACAACATCTAAAATCACCAACAGCTGCAGCAATCGGGGACAGGCGTGGAGGGGACGGAGCTTAGATACGAGGGTCATCCAATAAAGAATGAGACTTTTTCTATAGCGCAGTGAATTAACATGCTAGGCTTATGAAATTTCTGTCAAAGCTAACTCGTCTTTTTGGCTGTTCACATGTACCACATTCGACGTTTTACATAGTTCCAACTTTTGTTGCTAGGCAACATTAGAAGACTGGGCAAACATGCGTGGCCGGCTCACTATAGGTGGTTACCATAGCAACTGATTAAGAAGTAAAGTTTATTTTTCTACTAGTACTTATATATGCTCATGCAATCTGTCTATGGCCAATAGGTGAAAGTAATGTTTCAGATTCTTGAGCCGTTACCATGGAAACAAAGCTTAAAAAATCAAGTTTTTAAGAAATATCTGGTATTTTTCCTGACCTCTTGACTTTAAAAGTTAATATCAAATAGTCGAAGGCAATTAAAGTGAACATAGTTCTGTTCATGTATACTTAATAACAATAAGCTGCAGATAACGAAACATTTTGTGGGATATCCTTCACCTACATAGTTACCATAGCAACACAAAGTAGTGTGTTTATAAAAAATTAAGTAAATTGGTTGCTAGGCAACCAAAATAAAGGATATGCATATTTGGTTCATCTTTCATAGCATTTTATGTAACACTAAGATTGTTTAGTAGAAGAAATTATATCAAGAGGTTATGTTCTATCTATGAGTGAAAATAAAAGACTTTCAATAACTGTGGGTATTCAAAAAATAATGTAAACGTGGCCATGCGTCTTCAAGTCCTTCCACAAAACATCCCGTTACTATGGCAACTAATCAATCACAAACACATTGTTTATATTCCAGAATTGCTAAGATGTCATACTATCATTATGGTGAATTTTAACTAAATGCGCATACAGGTTTTGATACTACGAAGAAAGTCTCATTCTTTATTGGATGACCCTCGTTTAGTGAATACTAGGTAAGTGTCTTTTGATATCAAGTTTACCAGGCAAGGCTTTGAGAACACTTGTTGACATCGCGAGGCTTGCCAAGCGATTCAACATGCGTTCTCAAAGCCGCGCCTGGTAAACTTGATATCAAAAGATGCGAAACTGGTATTCCATTTATAAGTTTACCCATTGTTGAAAACTCTTCAAACTAGCGATAATGACGTAAGTTTTAGCTCACCTGAGCCTTTGACTCATGGTGAGCTATTGTGATCGTTAGATGTCCGTCGTGTGAAGTGCGTCGTGCGTCGTGAACAATTGCTTCAAAGGACATCTCCTCCTAAACTACTGGCTGGATTTTGACCAAACTTGTAAGGAATGATCCTTATATGACCCTCTTTTAAAATTGTTCAAATGGTTTCTGTCTATTGCATATCTAGGTCACATAGGCTAAAAATAGATTTTCAAGATGAAAACTTAAAAAATCTTCTACTCTGAAACCAAAAGGCCTAGAGCTTTGATATTTGGTATGTAGCAACACCTAGTAGACTTCTACCAAGTTTGTTCAAATTAAAGCCCTGGGGCCAAAAATGGCTGCACCCCAGGGGTCATATGTTTTACATAGGCTTGTATTGGGACAAACATGAAAAGATTTTGTCTGAAACCACAAGACCTAGAGCCTTGCTTTTTTGGTATTTTAGTATCATTTAGTAGACCTCTATCAAGTTTGTTCAAAGTATAGCCCTGGGGCCATAAATGGCTTCGCTCCGGTGTCATATGTTTTACATAGGCTTTTAGAGGGAGAAACATGAATAAATATTCTTGTCTGAAACCATAAAGCCTAGAACTTTGATATTTGGTTTGTAGCATCACTTTGTAGACCTCTACCAAGTTTGTTTAAATTATGCCCCTGGGACTAAAAATAACCCGGCCTTGGGGTCATATCCTTAACATAGACTTATATAGGGAGAAACATGAAAAACCTTCTTGTCTGAAACCACATGGCCTAGAGCCTTGATATTTGGTATGTTGCATCATCTAGTAGACTTCTACCAAGTTAGTTCAAATTGTACCCCTGGGGCCAAAAATGGCTTCGTCCCGGGGGTCACATGCTTTACATAGGCGTTTATAAGGAGAACATGAAATAAATCTTCCTGTCTGAAACCATAAAGCCTATAGCCTTGATATTTGGTACGAAGCATTATCTGATAGACCTCTATCAAGTTGGTTCAAATTAGACCCCTGGGGCCAAAAATGGCTACGCCCAAGTGATGACATATGCCTGTCTAGGGAGAAAAATGAAAAAATCAACTTGTCTGAAACCATGAGGCCTAAAGTTTTGATATTTGGTATGTAGCATAACCTTGTGGACCTCTACCAAGTTTATTTGAATTATGCCCCAAGGTCCAAAAATGACCCCGCCTTGTGGGTCACATGCTTTACATAGACTTATATAGGGAGAAACAAAAAAATCTTCTTGTCTGAAACCATAAGGCCTAGAACCTTGATATTTGGTATGTAGCATCACTCTGTGGACCTCTACCAACTTTGTAGTTGGCCATCCAGAGCCTGAAAAAAAAAATTCTGTTGGCATTCTTGAGAACATTTTGGCATCCATGCTCAAAGTGTATCTTGATGTGTTTTAAGAAGGATAGGGGTGGATGCCAAGTCTGGAAATGCCCCAAAGTCCCAGAATTAGGTCAAAGGTCATCTTAGTGCAAATTCTTGTATATACGTCAGATTTTAGCGTTTTTTATCAATTAGCTATCCAAAATTATGATTCAAAGTAATGCAAAATCTCTTTTGGATAATACAGCCATGCTATATAAACAAACAGCATCATCAAGGCATGATGTGTGTTTGGATCAAAGGTCATTTAAGTGCAAAATCCGTGAAAATTATAGCAATATTTTATTTATTTAGGGGCAAAATTAAAATTTTAAGTTCTCTTCTATCCTAATATAAGATTTTTTTATTGCTATCCTGCTAGGTATGTGTCTATTGTGTTTGGAAAGCAATGATTCACCAAGTTTCTCGGGATATAATATGCATAGTGGGCATGTAAAGTATGTTACTGTATAAAATCAATTAAAATGTAACACAGCTAAGAATAGCCGTTTCATTTTAAAGAAATATTTTTTTGCTCAATGTTTGTATGAATACCTCATTTAATGCAAATATCTATCCTTTTATACATAAGACGTGTTTAAGTTGTTACTTACGTTACATTTTACCATCCAAAATTGAGTCATTTCTCAAAGGTATATGTTACTAGCTACGGCTTTCATGATGACTTGGCCATGATCTCATGCGTATAGGACTAAAATATGTTTCTTTTCTCATTTCACACATTTGTTGTGTTTGTTCCCATCTATGAGTAATTGTAAAACACTTTTTACAAGGCCACTACCTGCTAATGGCATATGCTAAGCATAGCTTCATGAAAACACAAAGACCAAGCCTCCTTTCATAAAACATCAGGCGTGTTGAAACTATGATAGAATATGGTAAATACCATATACTGGAAGGAATATATCCTCACATTGGTCTTCACATCGGCCTGTTAGCAGATGATAACATACATAACATAAAGCTAATATACAGGTACATTTCTAATAATGACCATCCAGTGAAACATTGTTAACTTTTTGTGGAGTATATCATGGAAATAGCCCTGGCATTAAGGGTAATCCTCCATATAACTTTAAACATTTGATTGTAGGGTTGTCCTTTCATTTGCACATATTAATGAAATGATGTGGATTCAAAAGCAGCATTTCTTTGAAATCAGGGTGCTTGTGTAAACGTATTCATCCATATTTAGAAGCAGTATAGATATGATATTAAAGGTAACCTCTATTTTTAAGATACCATAAAATATATATCTATGTCTTTCACAGCGCAACTTTTTATACATTGTAATTGTTTCAGTGTCGATATATTCAATTCTAAGTATCATTTTTAAACATATTTTGCTTATTATTTTTTGCAATGACAGGGCCGTCGCCGCGTATTAAAAAGTGGTCCCGCGGAGGAAGCCATCGAGTGCCGAAGGCACGTGAGGGGGGAGAGCACGAGAGGGGGGTTTGGGGGGCCTCCCCCGAGAAAATTTTTAAATTTTGAGCGCTTCTATGTGCGTATTTAATGGGGTTTTATGCGTTTGGGACCGGATTTTAGTCGTTTTGGTCACAAACTTTTGCTAGAAAAGATATTTCTTGTCGCATGAGAAACCAAATGCTGGACAAAATTGTTTTCTTTTGTGGATCTTTTATGTTTTTGTTCTGTCTTGTGTTTGCTATGTTTTGTGCGCGTCTGTTTATATGTGCTTTGTGGTCACCTGCTTGGAAAGGGCTGACCTCTTGGCTCTCGTTTGTGGTGTCTTCTGTGAGTTTGTCACTTTCCCATTGGTATCCTGGGTCAGGTGTGGTACTTGATTGTATCGATTCCTGATCTTTGCAACCTTATTACTTTCATACAATCACAAGTTATTTTACTTTTGTCTTCAGCATGTTTCTTTGACATTATTTTATCTATGTACCCGCAGTTTTGGCAAAGTACTTTTAGCACTGATCCTTGGTGGTAATTCAAAGAGTCGTGTTTTCGAAAATATATAAACTTAGTATTAGAACACCCGTTAGGTGAAGCCTGCAGCTTCATTTAGATTTTGGCTTCGGTTGGCATAACATGAGATCATTGGCTTCATCGTAATGGAGCCAGGGCCTACTGCCGAACCAGGACGGCTAAACACTTCTCTGCTCAGGCTTCTTAAAGGGGAACCGAAAAGTCTTGGGCTGAATTGGAACAGGCGTGACATGTATATCCGTAACGGAATGCATTGTAACAACACAGGCTCACGATGCTCATATATGTCAAGTCAAAACGTGTCGCTCGACATGTTAATTATAAGGGAAAAAACGAATTGTCAATTTGAGGGAAATGAAACTGGATCATAGAAATTATCTGGACCTCAACGAGAAGACATGTTTTCAGGCTTTCCGACCATGCAAGACTCAAACCAACCTACTCAGTTACAGAGATAAGCTAGAATGCTGAAATAGTTTATCAATAATACTTTCCTGTGAACGAACAACAAAGCCGCTGCTCAGACAGACTAATAGTATGCGGATGTGTAGGCTAGTCTGCGCCTTTGATGTTCGCATGCAGCTACGTTCGTTTTCTCTCGACACGCTCTATAAGTTAAGACCGTCCGATTATGAAATTAATCAAGCGGGTGTCATAATAATTTTTCAATTTTTTCACACCTTGGCTAGGTCGGTCTATTGGTGATACGTGCAACGAGCGTTATTGGTATTTGCATCAATAAATTTTGACAGATTGAATAAAATCAGAGGTAAAATGTAAAATGAGCCGAAACGAGAAAAAAGGGACACGGCGGAAAGCATACTCGGCCCAAAAAGTGGTCCGGCGCTCGCCGCCCTGCCGGACCGGCGACGACGGCCTTGAATGATGATAGAGATCAAATGCTACGAGGTAATTGGCATGTGTTTCTTTATGTTATTCTTTTTAACTATAAAATGCCATTGCAAGTTTTATTCCAAATTAAATTTCTCCAAAACAAATGTCTGGTGACTTCTTGGGAACACAGGCATTCACCATATTGGAGCACCTGATAATTTGATTATGTTCATAGTTTCAATTAGTTTGGCGTTATTTCCAATGCAAACTTGAAATTGCCGCAAACCTATATGTTTTGTATCGATGGCTGTGATTGGTTGACTGTTTTACTGGGGAGGAACGCTGACAGTCGGAAGAGCAACTATAGTGTCTATGGTTAACGCTCGAACTCCGCATAGGTGTACTTATTTTACGCATGAATGAATTGTTATAGTACATTGCTGCATAATATTGCACCAGGTAAATACATTGTCATCAGGGTTGAATATGGACACTTCAAAATATTTCTTAACAAATCTGATAGAAAAAAAACAACAACACAAATAATTATTGAAATTTTCATGATTTTGGACTTTAGAATACTTTCACTGTGATTTGTAATCGAGTATTGCTTACACGTAAAAATAATTGATTTCTAAATGTTTTGGTGAAGTCAAGTTTTGCAACCCCCTATCCCCCTTGGTAGCGTCTCCTGTTGGTCGTAGGGATTTGCCTGTCTAATTATAACCTTAATTCGTTCCTTCTACATCAAGCGTCCTATGCAAAAGGATTCCAGTGATATCTTATGCATAGGGAAGTTTTGGGAAGCATCTGAAAAATAGGCAGATACCCTATCAAAGTGTCAGAGGTCGTTTACTTTTTCGTCAAATACCAAATATATTTCATCTCGTTTTCTTTTTTGTTGATGGGGTACCCATGTTTGTTTTTGCCTCATGGATTAACTAATGAGTATATTATTTTAATTTTTATGTTTAGTGTTGTTAGCATATTAACAAAATAATTGTCATATTCCTTTAGGTCATGAAGATTACTAAACAAATCGAAACGAACAAACGCAAACAGACTGTATTTTCAAGCTAGATATTAAACATACATGTAAGGCAAAACAAAATATGCCCCCCTCCTTATAACATACAACAGTATATATGGGGCAGAATAGATACCATTTGCAATCCCATTTGCTATGATAACATGATTAACAACGCGTTTAAATAATAATGACGATTTTTAAGGAAAACGGCTTCCCATACAAATGTCGCTTATACGGCAATTCACAATTTGCAACGAATTGCTATACAGTGGTTTTGTATTACCGAATGTTCAAATATTCTTCGTGCAAAAGAATCAGCTTTGTTACTTTTTGGGTAAGCATAGATGACTTTTTACGAGATACGCTGGTCTGGGCTACAGCCTAATTCGCTCTGCACTACATAACAACTCATGGTTTCTTCCTGTACACAGCGAATACTTAGATCATACACTGAAGGACTTTAAAAACGCAAAAAATGAAAATTATTATTTTTGCATCCAAAACATTTTAACCTTCTTTTAAAGACACTGGTTAGCACCAGCTACGCATCGCTGGTTTTCTATGTTTTGCATGTGGCGTCCACACGAATCAATGAAGCAAAATATTTTATCATTTCACATGTAGCATGTAAGTATACATGTATAAAAAACACAGCAGCTTTAGTTTTATAACTTTATTATTAATGCCACGTTTGTCTGAACATGAACGACCTGGCGCAATTGGAATGTTAAAAGCTGGGGTGCGTGTTTTTGACGTCGCCAGATATCATAATCGTCATCTGTCAACTATACAGTGCCTCAGAAATCGTCATCAGGCTACTGGGACAGTTAAAGATCGACGCAGGTCTGGTCAGCCAAGAATGGCGACCGGCGTTAAGAGGCAATTTACGTCGATTGTGGATCGACGAAATTTACATCGGCGATATCCTATCAGGTCAGCTACTGTCAGTGTCAGACGAATAATATGGCTCCAAGGGTAATTTATTTCTGAATTTTAAACAAAAAAATATTTTATCACAATAACTTAAAATCGTGTCCAATTTCTAAACAAATTTCAAATGGCAACTTTAGAATCATAAGGTATTGCTATTTGATAGACTGTTGCTTTAACATTATTAATTATTTTGACATAAAATTAATAACATGCTTTGCTGACATATTGATGTTCATTTTGCCAAAATCTCAATAAAATTGAGACGTTGAAAATTAGTAGATATTAAGAATTTCAATTTTTGCGCTTTTAAAGTCCTTCAGTGTACTGTTTGGATTCTAAAGCGTTTGTGATTATTGTTGGATGGAAATTCATTTCCTTGGTTTTGTCCTGCACCAGCTTAAAGACACTATATCACCAAAATGCCCTAAGATGTTCAGTGTGTCCATGCGTTTGTGTACTCACTGCTACTAGGCCAATGAAAGGCATTTCAAAAAATCATTTTACTGGAACATTCAAATCCTGGTCTTTGAAATGACCTCCATACGATCGGAGATGGTACACAACATAGTTCAATATGATGACTTGTTTCATTTTACTGGAACATTCAAATCCTGGTCTTTGAAATGAACTCCATACGGTCTGAGATGGTACACAGCATAGTCCAATAAATACAACATCGCTGGTGAAACATAATGGAATCCAATGGCATAGTCACTCATGCTGGACATTCCCTGAAAAACAGGAAGTGTATACTGTTTTATCTATGTAAACATTCAATATAGCATATTGGAAAATCTTCTATGATCGAATATTTTTATGTAACATCTTCATAGAAAACATCACAGCTGTTGTTCCACGATTATAACTCTGAGTGCCCTGCAAAGAATAATATGATTGCATGTATATACTTTAGAATGAGAGACATACAGACAGAGAGAGTGAGGGTAAGAGACAGAGAGGCTGTCAGACAAACGTTCAAAAAGGCAGAGAGAGAGAGAGAGAGAGAGAGAGAGAGAGGGAGAAAAGGGGAGAGAGACAGAACGAGAGAGAGAGGGGGAGATACAGACAGAGATGCTAGCAGACAGACGGTCAAAGAGAGAGAAATGGAGATGGAGAGAGACAGGGAGGCTGACAGACAGACGTTCAAAGAGAGAGGCAGAGAGAGAGAGACAGTTTGAGAAACAGAGAGGTTTGCAGACAGACTCAACCAGACAGACTAGTAAACAGATTGACAGGAAAGAAAGATAGGGAGAGAATGGGGAGGTGAGTGAGAGATATACTACCTTTTGTGCTCCATATGCATCATATTTGTAAAGCCAATCTGGGTATCTACCCATAAGATGATCCTGTGGATTAAGACAATGGAAACGAGTTCTACCTAGTGAATCCAGTGATGTTCCAGCTGATACACCTGTAAAACAAGAAGATGTAAAGTACTTGTGGTCTTATGATGAACAAAACAGTTACTTTGAAATACTATGACTAATACACATTATCATAATAGTAATTTGATCTGGCGTACTGTATCACGTCGAGTGGATGAGGTCATACCATCGGATCACCCAAGACGCGTAGCGCGAGGGTGAACCAATGGTATGGCCTCATGCACGATACGTGATACTGTACGCCAGATCAAGTAACTATTATGATATTATGTTTGTATCAACTTCTTATCACTAATTTCAATACAGTCTATAGCACTCCTGTAGCCAAAAACCTAAATGTTTAAGGAACATGTCATAGTATTCAACTATTTAATTATATAATAAACATAATTTGTCTTAAAATTGTTCTTATTGTAATGCTGTGCAATCAAAATGTGAACATGTTTATAGCTTTAATCAGGTGATTATTTTTCGGCAAGACATTGAGAGTTTTGCTCATCTTTCTGCTAAAAGACTCATTGAACTTGCCCAATGGAAGACAATCTCGAAGTAAAATGTAATTACTATTAGGAGTTTGCTAAATTTCTTGCTGAAAATGCATAATATCACATCGGTTTTTGGCTGGATGGGATATTTCCTCTAATGATATTATGCGGTAGAATTACCACTGTTAATCAATAGGTTTGTGATGCCAAGCAATCATTATAGTATGGATATTAAACTCTTATTAGCGTCTATGGTCTTGCTTTGCGCAGCAACGCAGGTCGACACATGCGATTTTAAAGTGTAGTCTATAGTTTTAATATTAAACTTAAACCTGATAAATGAAGTAATTCAAAAGTCGGTATACCAATCAACGTTTATTTAAGAATCAATTCATAACCGTTGCGCGACAAGATTGCATTTCTAAGGTCATAATAGATTCAGCCAATTCAACACTTTGTACGATTAGTCTATGACTTAATAGACTATCCAATTTTATAGAACAGACGATACAGAACAGAAATTTTATTTAAGACTTAAGCACACAAGCTCATCGTCATTACATTATATAAAAATTTACATAGAGAGACCAGCTTGGCCGTGAACATAACATGAGTACATGTGAATAGATCGAATGTGAAATATTTATTTCTTGATGTATTTGTTTTTGTTTATATTATAGCAAGGTCAGTTTTAAAATAAATTGTTACTTAGGGAGCTACCTTCTACATAGGGTCAATTGTTGTCTGATGAATTGATGATATGTGGCGGATCATTGATCTTACCAGCCATCAATTCACCCGATGCTGAACGTATGGTAAATGCCTTCTGAATTGAACTAGGTGTGCCAATTGCCATGGCAAGAGTTTTTGAGATACTCGGAAAGAGGCGCTATAATTGTATTTTTTTTTTGCAAACCTAACTTTGCAAATACATTTTGATTAACTAGGAATGTAATGGTAGCATTAACCTTTACTCCGTATGCTTTTTTAGCTCATGACACCACTTTCTATTTTTAGACAACAGGGAAAGAATCATGAAAAAATTAAAGTAAGTTTTGAATACTTTTGAAAAATTTATGGAAAATTGAGCATTTGCTCCAAAAGAGCAAATGCTCCATTTTCGATATTATTTTCAAATACATGATATATCAAAGGCGTCAAAAGGCGTTAGGGTTAAAGATGTATAAATGGTGCAATTACTCAAATTACAGTAGACTCTTGTTGACTCAAAATTCACAATCCAGAGTTTTCACTTTATAAATTAGTTTGAGCTAAAAGTAATTGGTATGTAAATAATAGTTGATCAATAAAGTAATTATTCTCTTATTCTATACCAAAATATAGTAGATGCACAGTAAAAAAAAGTGTAAGTTAACACCAACAAAAAGGTGGCAACTCAGCTGGCAATTCATTAAAGAGGATAAGTCTGCAACTAAGAACATTTTTCGAAAAAAAATATTTTCCTTTCAAATCATTTGTAAAAGTAGAATTAAGGTATGTTTTCACAATAAATCTGTTCACTATAGCTGAAACTGCACGGAAAAGTGAATTTTCATATAAAATAGGTGTGTGTTTTCTATTGTTGGTAATTATTTGCGTCCCTCCAATAATTATAGACAGTTAATTTTTATTATAAATGCTGTTGTTTTGATACTGATTATTTGTTAAGATTGACGAAATTGGTCAAATGTATACTGGAATTTATGTTATTTTGTTGTGTTCTTGAAACATAGAAACATTATTTCTAAAATTAAAAGATCAAAAGTTACAGACTATGCAGCTTTAAACGTTTAAAATATAATGTTGAAATATCAATAATAGCTAGGCGGCTAAGAGTCAAGATTGTGCTATTCCGGATACAAGCATGAAACTTTCCACAATTGTTAAAGTTGGTGAGTTGATGATTTTAAGATATAGAACCACTTTGACAAATTTGCTATGCACATGCGGAAGGCAAAATTAACTTCCGCCATAGGAAAATTTGGTCTACACAGACTAGTATTTGCGTTTAACATAGTAAAATCAACCCACTATATCTCTAGATGTCCTCAAAGACACAAACAAATATATTTTAAAATGTCTTACGTAATTACGCATGCGCAAACTAGATAATACTTCCGGTTACCTCGTTCAATGGTGTCAACATTGTAGAAACCATTGAATAAATGGAATACTTATATCTTTTGACAGGGAAATAAATGTGTTTCTGCGCAATCATTTATCCAATATGTTTCCTGCGATTGCATTTACGCTAGAGAACCACTGTACTAGAATAGTGCAATCATCACGGGTCGGGTGCAGTCGATAAGGGCACAAATTATACTATTTTGGTTTACTGTGATCCATTCTATGAGCTAGTTCTGTAATTTCATGATGATGTTTTCATTTGCAATTAAAACTTAGGTACTGTAGTCCATTCTGGCTCAATCTGAGCCTTTACATTCTAAAACTAGCTAAGTACCAGCCAATCTCTGGATAGCCTGTGGGATTCTTTACGAATTGTGTCCAAAATGAGTTCACAGACTAATGAGTGCGCTATTTAAGTCATTAGTTATGATTTTATAGCAATACGAATAATTAAGTGAATGTGTTGCATATTTCTGTTGTTGTTTTTTGTGAAGTTGCAAACAATTTTGTAGCTGTGCACGAAATTTGAGTGGTCAAGGGCATTGTATCAGTAGACGAGGGTCTAAATATAATCAATTTGTATGCAATCGATGTCCTGGTCACTGGGTAACAGCCAATATATGTAGTACTATGCGTACAGTATGAAAAGCTTGAATAACTTTCAAAATGCTCTTCCCTCAGATTTCGAACTTTTGCGCACTAAAGTTCTGATATTTTGCAATTTATCTAAACTAACTAAAAGTAAGCATACTTCCACATTGTTCCAGAACATGAAAAAGTGCCTTCCATGGGGAAAAATATCACCATTTTTGCAGAGACTCGGGTGCTGTATCGACTATTGCTTAACTCATAAAAATCTTTATCAAGCAGATACACAGCTGGATATAAGCACAGAATATTTTCACAGGTAAGATATTGACAAAAATATCACGAAAAATGGTATATTTTGCACCCTCGTCGACTGCAGCCAACCCGCGATGACTATGCTGTTTGAGTACAGTGGTTCCCTAGCGCAGCAATTGACATGAACAAATTTCTCTAGTTATGCTAGTGACAGGCATGGTTTACCCATCACGCTGTTGAATGACTACATACCGTAATGTAACTTCGACTGTAACTTATGTTGGAGGGTCTGGATGGGGTATAATGATTAGTGAATAATGGCCCTTTTTTTATAATGAATAGTGAATAATTAGCCAAAAAATAATGAATAGTAAATAATGAGGTACTTAAAATTAATGAATAATCCTTTTTTTAATGAATTGAAGAAAAGAAATAATAATGAATAGTGAATGATCAGATTTTTTTGCCACCTTTCTTAATCTTAATAAATAATTGGTCTATTTTAATGAATAACCCAAAATTTTAATGAGATGAATAATGGGCTAAATTTTTAATAAATAGTGAATACCAGACCCCCCTATCCAGACCCTCACGTTATTGAGTTTACTGAAGAATATTTAACCGTCTTTTGGATCTATGTCCATGTTATGTTATGCGTTTATATTTGGTTATTTGGCACCTGGGCCAAGACAACAAGATCGCGTGAATCTTATATACAAACGTATACATTTAAAGTTATATTTAACCAAAAGAGCTGGCAATATGTGCGATAATCTGCATGTATGATGATATGCCACATCCTTCTAAAAGGTTTGTCAGTTTAGGCTTTTGGGGCAAAGATTTGGCGCCAGTTAAATGCATTTAAGTCCCAATAGCTTAGGCTGCTGTCCGTTTTAAGGTATTTTTGTTGTTGATGTATTATTTAATTTACCTCCCATTGTTTGTGGGGGTTCTGTGTTGGTCTTTGTTTTGGTATGCATGACTCATACCGTAACCAAAATTTAACAACAACAGAATTAAGCTCGAAAATTTGGCGGCAGTAAAATGCATTTAAGCCCCCCCCACCCCCTCCGGTGGCTTAGGCTGTGGTTCTTTTGTTGTTAATCATTTGTTTACTGTTCTTCCCATTATTTGTGGGAGTTCTGTGTTTGTCTTTGTTTTGTTATGCATTACGTTATATCTATTCTAGGTATATAATCATTTTGACAAGGATGAGAGAGCTGATTACTTTACTTGTCTTTTGGATGTCTTGTTACTGTAAATGTTTCGTGGCTCTTCCTCACGGTGCCGTGGGTCGGTCTGCAGTGTGTGATTGTGGTATTTCCTGATCATACTCACGTACTTTAACATTACCTATTTTAAAAACAATCATTAATTTACAGACATTAAGTGTTCACAGTTACCACCAGACCCACAAAGGGTCGTACACTGGAGAGCTGCATTGTCTACTTCTGCAACCTCGAAGACAGCCATATATCACAAGGACAAGAGAATATTTTGATGCTTGTGATATGATGGTCTTCGTATCCATCCCAGTTTGCTGGACTTGGTAATCATTATCCCTGTTCTAGCGCTGACCCACACACATGAGCCTTGATATGCTGCCTTTAAAATGTGCTGGAACAAACCACCTTTGTAAGGGCTGTCTTTTCATCGTACAAACAAATGTTTTCTAGCCATGTCTATGTTCGTGTAAGTGCTTGCTTGTTCTACCATACATTATTATGATGAATCGTTCGATGGTACAAAGGTAATCTTAATTAAGGGTGAGGTTTGCGCCATTAAACCGGTTTAAGCCCTCCAGTAAAGTTATATTTAACCAAAAGAGCTGGCAATATGTGCGATAATCTGCATGTATGATGATATGCCACATCCTTCTAAAAGGTTTGTCAGTTTAGGCTTTTGGGGCAAAGATTTGGCGCCAGTTAAATGCATTTAAGTCCCAATAGCTTAGGCTGCTGTCCGTTTTAAGGTATTTTTGTTGTTGATGTATTATTTAATTTACCTCCCATTGTTTGTGGGGGTTCTGTGTTGGTCTTTGTTTTGGTATGCATGACTCATACCGTAACCAAAATTTAACAACAACAGAAATAAGCTCGAAAATTTGGCGGCAGTAAAATGCATTTAAGCCCCCCCACCCCCTCCGGTGGCTTAGGCTGTGGTTCTTTTGTTGTGAATCATTTGTTTACTGTTCTTCCCATTATTTGTGGGAGTTCTGTGTTTGTCTTTGTTTTGTTATGCATTACGTTATATCTATTCTAGGTATATAATCATTTTGACAAGGATGAGAGAGCTGATTACTTTACTTGTCTTTTGGATGTCTTGTTACTGTAAATGTTTCGTGGCTCTTCCTCACGGTGCCGTGGGTCGGTCTGCAGTGTGTGATTGTGGTATTTCCTGATCATACTCACGTACTTTAACATTACCTATTTTAAAAACAATCATTAATTTACAGACATTAAGTGTTCACAGTTACCACCAGACCCACAAAGGGTCGTACACTGGAGAGCTGCATTGTCTACTTCTGCAACCTCGAAGACAGCCATATATCACAAGGACAAGAGAATATTTTGATGCTTGTGATATGATGGTCTTCGTATCCATCCCAGTTTGCTGGACTTGGTAATCATTATCCCTGTTCTAGCGCTGACCCACACACATGAGCCTTGATATGCTGCCTTTAAAATGTGCTGGAACAAACCACCTTTGTAAGGGCTGTCTTTTCATCGTACAAACAAATGTTTTCTAGCCATGTCTATGTTCGTGTAAGTGCTTGCTTGTTCTACCATACATTATTATGATGAATCGTTCGATGGTACAAAGGTAATCTTAATTAAGGGTGAGGTTTGCGCCGTTAAACCGGTTTAAGCCCTCCAGTAAAATATTTTACTGACCGTTCCAAGGCGGTACTTCTTTTGTGGATCTTTTATGATTTTATTCTGTCTTGTGTTTGCTATGTCTTTGTGCCCGTCTGTTTATATGTGCTTTGTGGTCACCTGCTGGGAATGGGCTGACCTCTTGGCTCTCGTTTGTGGTGTCTAACTGTGAGTTTGTCACTTTTCCATTGGTATCCTAGGTCAGGTGTGGTACTTGATTGTATCGATTCCTGATCTTTGCACCCTTACTTACTTTTCAGGGAGAGAGTTCATTATACATAATACTCAGTTACAACTGGAAAGCTTGCCCACCGTTTTCCACAACCAAGGAGAGAAGATGTTTTATCGCACCCTGTGAATGGATAAAGTAAAAGCAAGATAATTTGATTTCATACAAACGATGGCCAGCGATTTTGCCAACACACAGTTCATCCACTGTTGCACCACATGTATAATCAGAACTACTACATCAGTTCCAACAGTGCGAGTTAGCCCTTTTAGCTGCTTCCGTAGCATGAGAAAACATTATTGTATATGCCTCCTAGTGCAAACAAGGCGCAAATGAAGGCATATCGCCAGCTGGACACACTCAGCCCGAGCTTCTTCTCTATTAAAGCGCAGGGTTCTTTCTAGAGTATTGTCAAACTGTCATGGTGCAACACCTGATTATCATCTGTGGTAACTGTTTCTTAGTTGGCATATATTATGTCCAAGAAACACAGCAGTTGGAAAGATATTGGAATAGTTTATTGTCATCTACTCAAAAGAACCCTCGCCAATTTTTAGATACGGCAGTTCATTGATTGACCGACCTGCCGGTGCATGTCATTTCCTTGTTTTCCCTTGTTGATGCTTTTAAACTGTCCGCCTTCTAATATGTCCTATACTTAATCCACTCGATCAGCTGCACAAAAAAGTTGATATATTGTATCGGTTAATACTCACTGAACAATGCTAACCCCTACATCTAAAGCATCTAAGCAATAGAGAATCCATCCAAAGTGAAATCTTTTACAGGAGTAACAATGCCTCGAAGCTAGTCAGTAGCTTTACAACCAAAAAAATGAGGCATATCAGGCATACCCCCACCATGCGCCCCCTCATATCCACATAAAATAGACTGGCGTAGACTAACTAATGTTGGGCTATGGTTCGTTTACTGGAAGTGAGATACTGGAAACAATCAGATGTGACATCCTGTACATTTTAAGACAGTTTAATGACATATTTGAAGACAGTTCATCGACAGACAGTGTCAAGAGGTCTGTGAGCTCGAGCAGCAAAATACATCTGTCTGTCTGCCTGTTTGTATGTCTGTCTGTCTGTGAGTTTGACTGTCTGCCTGTCACAAACGCATATTGACCTTGGCTAAAACATAACTTTTTCAGACAGAGACGTCCCTAAGTCAAACCAATCCAAATTGGTCAACACAAAGAAAATATGAGTTGGTGATTATGGACCACCCTTGTAACTCAGGTGGTGAGCACGTCTGTCCAGTTTTCCAAGGGATTTGAGCTGGAGCAAAAAATCTGATAACATGTCTGTCTGTCTGCCACAAGCCTACTATCCCCTTTGCTTAACACTTGACTTGTTCAGCCTAATAACAATTACATATATGCAAAGCGTAGTCAAGCTTTTTTGTTTAAAGCTTATACTTGTAATAGAATTGGGCTTTTGTAATCGTCTAAATAACATTCGGTTGAAAGAAACCAACTGCTTATGCGCATTTTAACAGGTCTGTAGGTCTCTATACTGAAGACGTGATTCGGTCCTTTGATAAGGGCATCCGGTTTTTCGTTGTTTACAATAAAAGAGTAATAGAATACCATCTTTGTACAGTATTCAAATTTTATGCGCATGCGCAGCAAATAAAGAACGAAGAAGACTAAACTACAAACAATTAATATCAGTTATATGTCACATTTTATCATTCTACAGCCAACATGACCCCTTCTTTGAAGTCCAACTATATTTAAGATAGATGATAACAGCCTAAAATCAGAAAAATGCTATGCGCATGCGTAATAGGCATTTCCCAATGTGGTTCTATATCCTATTCTGCTTAGTCAGTCATTGTCTACAACTGTGCCAAATTTCATGCTTGTATCCGGAATAGCACAATCGGGCCAAATTTTGGCTCTCAGCCACCAAGCTATAATAAACTAAAGTAGTACTTAACTTTATGGAGACGTCGTGATTATGGACCCTGATTATTAATAAGTACTGTCCTGCCAGCCAAGAGTGACGGTGACGTCATGTTTGTTTACAAATTTATCAGGGACTCATAATTGATAGATCTCTTGTGTATCTATCCTATCCGCATAGGGAGTGCAGTGGCTCAGTGGTAGAGTGCTGACTCGAGACCGAAGGGCCGCGGGTTCGAGCCTCACCGGCGTCACTGCGTTGTGGTCCTTGAGCAAGACACATTTATCCTAGCTTAGTACTGGTTCAACCCAGGAAGACCCATCTCTGTTTAACTGAAAGATTGTTGATGGGACGTAAAGAATCAAATCAAACAAACAAACACATTAGCTCAAGTGGAGTGTACACGTTGATGTTTTACTTAAAATAAAAACAAAACATGATGTCGCTGTCACTCTTGGTGGACACGACAGTAGTTGTTTACTTGTTCACCTAATGTCTCCATGCAAAATCCAATGTTTACATCATCAATATATGCCCGATTGGTTTCATTGCAGCAGACCTCTAAGCCCTTGGTTGAAAATCTATGCAGAGCTTCCTTGCTTAGAACAATACCGGGTCCTCCAGAAAAATAGCCCTGTTTAACAATGACCTTGAACTTATGACCAAAGTAGATAGGCGATTTGGTATCTTGTCCCGAGAGAAAATAACGCAGGTTCTCCATGATAACATATCCATCATCGTCAACACGCATGAACCAATCGTAGTCGTTGAAATAATGTTTGTATACATATCTGAAAGCTTTGAATGTTTTCTCAGTCAGGAACTCCCTGCCCTCTTTAGTGTTTAATCCTGAAACATAAAGAGGCAATACATGAGTGCTCATGTTTTATTGAATTAATTAAACGAGATTTGAAAAAGCGATAAAATATGAGGTTTGCTGAGCATTTTATTGCTTTTACGCTACGAGTTTAATACATCCAATAATACAGCAGCACGAATGTTAGATTCTATCTATCATACACTGACCCTAAAATAGTAAATGAGTATGATCAGGAAATACCACAATCACAAACTGCAGACAACCCCGTGGCACCGCGAGGAAGAGACGCTCAACCATCACGAGACACCAGGAAGACAAATTAAGCAAAGCAATCAGCTCTCTCTTCCCCATCAAGATGATTGCAATACTAGAATGGACATAAAGTAACGTACAACAAAACATAGAACAATTACAGACTCCCACAAAGGGAGTAACAATAAACAAAAAGTCAACAACAACAGAACCACCGCACTAGAACAGACAGCAGCCTAAGCCACCGGGGGGCTTAAATGCATTTTACTGGTACCAAATCTTCGCCCTAGATTCTGCTGTTGTTGGAGTACAAGAAATGTTCAGCTCGCATGGAGGCCATCTAACTAATGCAATGTATCATCATGGAAAAAACACTCTAATCAAATTACTACACCATGATGAAACAAAGAAAAGGGCTCATGACTCACAGATAGTCAGAGCTAAAGAAAACCTCAAGTTGAGCCACGGTGGGTTCAGCTACAGATAAGCATCGGGCACCAACCCACCGATTAAAGCTTTACGTCAGAGCCGTCATAGAGTCTGAGGCCTGACCCTTCGTCGTGCAATTAAAGAGGAAACCATAGCTATAAACCGTGATTGGGTTTAAAACTAGGCATGCAGATTGTCGCATGATATCCAAGTTATATCCAACCCTTATATAACGTTTAACTATCTTTTTGAATTGATCACTAAAGTTAGGTTTTCCAACAAAACAATTCGTTTGAATTTATAGACTAAATCACCATAAAATATAGGCTCTGATATGCCATGTTGCAGAAGAGTTTTTAACCCAATGTTGTATTTAACAATTAACTCTGAGTGTCTGTGGTAGAATTTAGAAAATGCTTTTCGAATTTTATGATATCTAAAACTACTTTGAAATGACGTTTGTGTTTAAACCTGAAGCATATCGATTTACTACTTTTAGGTTTTTCAATGTTTTGTGTTGGTAATGGAATATATACGAGGGAGCGCAGCTCCCAAGTGCATATTTCATAACCAGCACAAAACATTGTATAACCTATTTAGTCCTGTCCCAGCTGTTTCCTGATTTGATGACAAGCAGGTATCACATCGTGAAATATACACATTATGTAGCACTTCGTTGCATTTCGTTTAGGAGTTTGTCATTCCAGGCTTCGCCATGGATGCGTTCACATGGGATAAATGGATTTTTTAGCAGGATTTGTTAATTCTTTAAATTATCTGTGAAGCATTTTACTGATCTCACGTTACAGATGCATTAGCTGATCAGTTCCCACTGATTGTGCATTCTAGCCTGATGGACAAACAGTGGAGACCCACTGACTCAAATCAGCGTATATCCCTGTGCCGTTTGATCATGCTGTCTTTATCAAATAGCATGTTGGGACAAGCAGTGTAATTTCTGTCCAGGCTGCAGTGTACATATATAGCCTGGTCAGCGTTTTCTGTTTTCGCCACATTTCTGTGAAACAGCTACAATTTGAAATTTACATCATTTTGTGTCGATATTCTTATAACACTTTTATCAAGGGTCCTAAAAATAAAAATAAATTTGGTGAAATTAACATTTCGGACTGCAATTACCTAATATCAAGTTCTGGAAATAAGTCTAAAAAGGTGTGGGTTATGCAAAATATGTATAGGTGATTCAATGTTTTGTGTTGCTTATGGAATATAAACGAGGGAGCGAAGCTCCCAAGTGTATAACTCATAACCAGCACAAAATATTGTATAATTATTTAGCCCTGACCCAGCTGATTCCTGTGTAGCTGACAAGCAGGTTTCACATCGAAGAATATACGCATTATGTAGCATTTGGTGCATTTCGTTTAGGAGTTTGTCATTTCAGGCTTCGCCATGTTTGTTAGTTTTTTTATTATTATCTGTAAAGCATTTTACTGATCACACGTTACTACAGATGTATTAGCTGATCAGTTACCACTTTTTGTGCATTCTAGCCTATTGGACAAACAGTGGAGACACACTGACTCAAATCAGCGTATATATATCCATGTGCCGATCGTGCTGTTGTAACAAGCAGTGTAATTTCTGAGCAGGCTGCGATGTGCATATACAGCCTGGTCAGCGATTTCTGTTTTCGCCACTTTTCTGTGAAACAGCTAAAATTTGAAATTTACATAATTTTGTGTCGATATCTTTATCACTGTTTTATCAAGGGTTCTAAAAATAAAAATAAATTAGTGAAAATAACATTTCGGACTGCAATTCCCTTTCATCAAGATATGGGAATAAGTCTCAAAAAAGTGTGGGTTATGTAAAATATACCACGCTGAATATGGCCCTTTTCTTGCATCTAGTTGGCTGAAAACAAGAAGAAGTGGGCGGGTCATGGGCTAAACCACGCTGAATATGGTCATTTTCTTGTATCTGATTGGCTGAAACAAAAGGAAGGTGGGTCATGGGCTAAATTGCTTTACAATGGGAATTTTTCCCTGACAACTTTGAATCTTATCTGGAAGCTTAGGCTGCTGTCCGTTCTAAGGCGGTGGTTCTGTTATTGTTGACTTTTTGTTTATTGTTACTCCCATTGTGGGAGTCTGTAATTGTTCTATGTTTTGTTGTACGTTACTTTATGTCCATTCTAGTATTGCAATCATCTTGATGGGGAAGAGAGAGCTGATTGCTTTGCTTAATTTGTCTTCCTGGTATCTTGTGATGGTTGAGCGGCTCTTCCTCGCAGTGCCACGGGGTTGTCTGCAGTTTGTGATTGTGGTATTTCCTGATCATACTCACTTACTATTTTTGTTCGAATTGTGCGATTTCATTTAGAATGATTTTACTTTGATATTGGCCTTACTAAAGTCTTTGCTATTCTAGGTGGCCTCATATGATTGTTACCAAGACTACTCCTGATCAGCAAATGACATCAACATGATGTTGTGTCACTAAGTTAAGATGAAAGCAGAATCATCAACAAAATAGTTAAGTCATGTCCTCAACGGATTTGGTGACGCATGTTTATTACTACATCATTACTTCGTCATTGATATTCACGCAGCAGTAGAAATAATTAGTAGCGTTGATGAATGGTGGACCTAAAAGGTCTTAACGTATCACCAATGTTATAGTCCAGCAGGAGGGGGGGCTTATTTGGGTGTTATAGTACAGTAGAAAAGTAGCTGATTTGACTGGACCTGGGAAGAGCATGCTGTAAAGCATGTAAACACCAGATTGCATTGAAAAGATGTTCAGATTTGTATATATATTGAAAGTATGGTGGCAATTAAATGTCAGAAGTGAACGTTATGGTGTACCAGAAGGGTCAAAATGTTATAACTTTGTGATAAAATTTAATGTCAAGATATTAGTTATACTCAATTGTGGAGAGAATACTTATACAATAGAGATGTTGATATGCTGTACATGTTTGAAATTCAATGTTATTGAAACGATTTATTACAGTCAAGATGTTGAAAAACATGCCTGTTTTAAACTATGAATATTTGTCATTTGAAAGTGATTGTTAAAAAGTCTGCATTTTCTATGTGGTGGATTAAATTAGACTAAACACATAAACTATATCTGCTTTGTATACCAGGATTGTAGTTACGTGTGATGGGCACGATACGTTAATGAAACTTTGTGATGATTACCTTAATGTATGCATAATTAACTTTGTGGAACTAATACGACTTATGCAATATCATAGAAATGACATTGGCTGGTGGTTTTGTGGAATGTATATGGTGACTGTTATAAGAGATGCTCAAATACTTTATGGTTTATTGACATTATGGTAAAATCGGATAGTGGTTTTTGACAAGAAAAGTTACCATAAATGACAATTGTTAATCATAGATATAAGTCTGAATTTATTATGGTACAAATAGTAAAGCATCCATATGTAATATTTGTTCAAATTATATAATTATGCTGTTTGTGATTAATAATAATAGATTTTAATACAGAGAGACGAGAAAATCTGAAGTTGTCATTTCTTGACCATTATCAATAATATTATAAATGATTGAAAACTTAAATGAACTTGCATCTGGACAGCAGGTAACCACAGACTCTCCCCATAAACCCACCTTACCCCCTTACAATACTTTTGTTGTTTAGCATACTTGCTTGTCTAATCACCGTCCTTGAAAAAGGTCACAACTTGATTTTAAGCTTTGACCTAAAACAAGTGTATGCTGTTGCTTACCTTGATAAAGAAAAAAAGATAAAACTTTCATTTTGAACGCATTTATGATTAAAAGTTGTGTTTATGAAATAATAGCATTGCCCCTTTTCATTGGCACTATTTACAAAAAGACAAACAGACAAACACATCGTTAGGTATCGTACATGTTGAAACTATATTTCAATGTTGTTTTCTAATACAATACCATTTAAATCATAAAAATATTTCAATTATGTGTGCTTATTATACTTAACTACTAAAGAAACCTGACACATACTGTGTGTCAATTTTTTGGTAGTAAATGAATACGATGTACACTTATCTTTCCATTGCGTAAAGTTGAACAAAGGTAGACTAAGATGCACTGAGATTATTTGAAAATATGAACTAATTTCAGACGTCAGCTATCAAAACGTCACGTAACCCCGAAAATCATTTTTTACAAGAACAAAGAAACCATGCAAAATTCACCAGAAACCGCTTAAGTGTGATTCTTTGTTATTTCATTGAACTATTCTGGGCATTGAAATAAAACTAGCCTGCATTGTTCAACCAAAAAGCCTATTTTCATTTTCTTAACGTCAATTTTACGCTATCAGCGTTTTATTGGCCTTCAAAAAGCACTGCCACTTGATCAACTCTTTTTCATTTTGAATGATGTTTAAAATGCATTTTGACAATGTTTCAGTGTTTTTGAACTCCGTAGTTGCTGCCTACGTCCATTTAGCGACATGAAGCGTTAAAATAACATGCTGATATGTGTATACTGTAAAGTTTGAAATTCATACGCGATTAAAGTAAAATGTAGCCAATTGACACTTTAACAAGGTAGAAGGCACACACTAAACGGCGACACTGTCTATTCAGTGATAAACAACAAACATGTCTGGACACCTGTTCCGGGCGTGCTGAACTCTGCAGATCCAGGAGAAGTGAGTTATATTGTAAATTTGACATTTTTTGCAATGTATATTTCATTCCATACTGCAATAGACTGAATAGGGCGAATTTATTAGTTTTAAACGGACGGATTCTTATCGATTAACGACTCGGACCGGAAACAAAATGGCGGATCACAACACACTATCCTCCAATATGGAGGACAGTACCATATATAATGGCTTAAATGCCAGCTCTAATTTTGACAACAATCCCAGACAGATAAACGAACACCTCCAAGAGGTTAACATTGAACGGAAGAGAACAATAACTTATGGAATTGATGAAAATTTAAGAGTTGAAGACCTATTATCCTATTTTAACACTCTAAAGATATCAAGTAAGCTGGACTGTGTACAGAAAATGCAAGTAGGTTATCAAACACTATTTGAAGTGACATGTAAAACTGAACTACAAAAAAATGAGGTAGAAAATACAATGGACTCAGCCAAGATACATTTTAACGGTAAACCGTTAAAGCAATACTCTAATAGAGACTTGAAAGACATTCAAAAAATCCCATTCATAAAGATAATGATTTACGAGGCGCCTTATGAGTTAGAAAATTTTGCAATATTGCAGAAATTATCATCGTATGGTAAACTGAAGGACCAAGACATATTCTTGCATAAATACAAAGGTACAGAGATCCACAATGGAATTAGATCTCTGAATTTTACACAACTATATAAACCTATTCCAACCACAATCTACATAAAGGGGAACCGTATAAAAATAAAATATGCTGGGCAAGACAGAACACCCATATGCGCAATCTGCAAAAAGAAGGGTCATTACAGGTCCGAATGTCCCAGACTGCAAATGGATCCACCGTCTGAGACGGACATAGCAGATGAGCCCCCAAGTCTATGGAGGGATACCCCTGATGACGAGTGGGAGACCCCCACCCCAAATGAAAATTCGAAGCAATCAGAAGAAGAAAATCAGCAAGAACCAACACAGCCTCCAAAGAACGGCACCTGTCTTACTCAAGACACCCAAGACACTCAAGATCAAGAACAAGAACCAAAATGGGAAACTCCAAAAAAACAGAGAAAACCAAACAACAAAAAAAGAGAGATCAAGATTAGGACAGAAAACAAATTCAGTGAGCTCGACAGCGACTCAGAAGAACAGAAAACCAAGAAAAGACGTCATTCTGTCGGTAATACCCAAACTGAAGCGGACTTAGCTTATGAGGAAGAATTTGGGCATAACAAAATGGACAGTACTGACGATGCGACCAGTTCAGGAGATAGTGTAATAGAGGAAAACTACTTTGATGCCAGTGAAGATGAAGAAAAGGAAGAAAAAAGTGAACGTTGATTAATTGCGAAAGGAATAGTTATGGTTTTTTGATGGTGTAAGAATGAAAAGGACGGTGATTTAACACGCTCTTGGTATAAATTTGATGGTTAAAAGAATGGGTTTTCATGAAGGTTTTTAATATGGATGTCAAGATAATTTTTTGGCTTTTAATAGCCTTATTAATTCCTCCAAATTTTACATTTTCTATTATTGGAAACTTACTTACTGGAAGATTGAGTGAAACAGCGACCTCATCTTCTGATGGAGCCGCTGAATCATTCAATTTCCCAGATATAGGATCCATAGGTTGCATCGTCAGTACTTTTCAAGAGGTTTTTAATCTAACATCACGCCTCAATATCCAAAATTGCATAATTTTCACATTTATAAACCTAACCACTGAAGGAGGGAGTGAATTAACAATTTTATCTATAGATGCAGCTGTTGATTCACTTTATCACTCAGATATAGGGTTTAAATACATTTTTAGGTGCTGGGAATCAAATGTCTTGCCTTGCTTATTTACCCCCACACGAATCCATAGGATTGAATCTTTGGGACCTTTTGATCTGTGCTCCCAAAGGGAGCACAGCTCATTATGCAGTACCATACAATTTATGCCCCCTATCAGAGGAACACCATCATATAAATACACACATAATTCCCTAAAATTATTACAATTATTGGGTGGACTGTGTCTCCATAGGAGATGCAGATCACTCAATAATCTTATTAATATCCTTGAAAAGATCAATCCAATATATATAACGTCCAGAAAAGAGGAGAAACCTCCTTCAGCTTTGATGTTTACATCAATGCTCACCTTGATGAATATAGCATTAATGCTCATGCATATGCATGAAATATTTTTAATTTTAACATATATAATATCCATACAACTATATAATGGTCTGTGCCTCCATTGGAGACACAGAACATTACATGGTATGTTCAAAAGAGTGATGTCAATACTCATACTGATACATAGTTTACTCCTGACATTAATATACATGATACTTTTACAACCATTTGTTGGTCTGTGTTCCCATTGGGCATACAGAACAATATGTGGTGTACTATTCATATTCAAAAGAGTGACATCAATGCTCATGCTCATGCACACTTCGAGCAAAATGCTAAATAGTGCCCCACAAATAAACTTAGAGTTGCACTCTCAGAGAAAGAGCAAAAAGCTCTATGGTGAATTGGAAAAGACATTAATGCACATGCTCATGCATAAAAATCCATTAATGCTCTCATACCTAAAGTTTAGACAACTATGTCTTGACCTGGACTTCCATTGGGAGAACAGGGCATTATATAGTCCGAAATCTGACAATCATGGAAAGACATTATTATTCATGCCAATGCATGAAATGCATGAAATACATGAAAAACTTCTAAATAAAATAACATATATTGTCTCACAGTTGTGCTTTGCGCTGCACTTTTATAAAAAAGGCAGCATGGAGCGTAACTTTCTGACAATAAATGGGAAAACAGCATTAATATTCATACTCATGCATAGAATATTTGTATATCCAATATTATATATTGAACTATGGCCTTATTTTAACTTATATTCCCATGGAATATCATACATTATCTCACGATTGCAGTTTATGATGTGCCTTCATAGAGGGAGCATCATGAGGTGCAATTCCGTGATGATCTTTGAAAATTTGACATTAATGTTCATGCTCATGCATGGAATATTTTCATATTCAATATTATATATTGAATTATGGTTATGTTTTAATGGTGATCCCCATAGAGAATATGGCAAACTATGCAAAGGAAGGTTGCCAAAAAATCAGAAGGTATCAATGCTCACTTTCATAAATCGAGCATGTTTACATTCAATTTATTATGGTCAGATATGGTCATGTTGTATGTTGCGTCTCCAGAAGAGAGGCAATATATCATATGAACTGATAAAGGAATTTAAAAGGAGAATGACATCACTACTCACGAATATGCATGATGTTTTTAATCAAGTTACATCTGCATCCAGTCTTGGGTTCTCACTGAGAACGCGACACTTCATGCGATGTTTTAAAAATTTAAGTAAAAGCTTTATATTTATACTCAAAAAAGCAACATCAATGCTCATGCATATATTTTCCACTTGTCTAACATATCCTTTTAAATTACAGATTTATGTGAGGATGTGTATATCACAATCTAATATAGAGTGTGATGCATACTCTTCACTAGCACTGATGTTAACACCAGTGCTACTTTACATTCAAAATAAAATCTTATCCCCTGAGAATTTGTCTTTTGATAATTTAAATATATTTTTGAAAGAAATGCCCTTGCAAACCGCTCATCATGAAGATAGCTACACTCAATATTAATGGTTTAGAAAACAAGAAGACCAGACTCATTGATTTGATGAATCAAAATGAATTTGATATTCTTTGTATTCAAGAAACGCATATTGTAACAAAAGAATCCTTTAATTTTATAGAAAAAACAACTAACACCTTTGGTTTTATTTCAGCACCAGATACACCAAATTATAACGGAACAGCTATCTTCTTGGGGAGGGGGTTGCATGGGTTTCAAATCAAAAATATAAATATTGAAATACCATCCCTTAAATATCGTGTTTTACATATTAGCATTCATGCTGATACAATTTTTCACATTATTAATATATATGCTCCAGCAAGGAAAGAACATAAAGCCCCTTTTTATAGAGAATTTTTCAAATATATTGCCAAATTAAAAAATCAAAATTTAATAATTTTGGGAGATTTTAACTTTGTAGAATATGATGAAGACAGATTTTTAGGATCAAACATTCAGGACAAAACCATAACAAAAATGTGTACTTTCAAAACTCTTGGACTAATTGACACCTTTAAAAATCTTCACAATACAATTAATTTCACACACTTAAGAAGCAGAATAGATAGAATTTATATAACTGCACTTTTTCACCCTAAAATAAGCTCTATTCAACATATAGAATCCTTCTCAGATCATAAATTAGTACTTTTAGACATAAATTTAGACAAATTTAAACCTTGGGGCAAATATTATTGGAAATTGAACAATTCACTACTCGAAAATGAATTTTACAAACAAGAAATTTTAAATTTAATTCAAGAATATAATGATACTAAAATACTAAATACACCTCATCAAAATTGGGCAAATTTTAAACAAAAAGTCCAGAAAACTTCAAAAAAATTCAGTTCTTTCCTATCAGCAATACGCAAAAATGAAATACTAGCATGCCAACACTTAAAACGACAAAATTTATCAGAAGAACTACATGAAAATATCAAGGAAAAAGAGGAAGAGCTCAAAAATTATCAAAATTCAGGGAATTTAATTAGAGTTAAAAACAAAACTCTAAATAAAATTTATTCTAAAGGAAAGGAACTAAATAGAAAACAAGAATTTGAAAAAGGAATTTCAAAATTTATTTTCAAAATTAAAACTAACAATATTGAATATACAGAAAAAAAGGACATTTTAAATGAAATTCAGAACTTTTATCAAAATTTATACAATTCTCAAAATATACCTGATACTAATATTCATAAATATCTTGAGGATTTCTCACCTCCAACATTAAATGACAATCAAAAAAACAACATAGGATCCTTTATAACAGAAAAAGAAATTGATAATGCAATTAAAGAAATGAATTTAAATAAATCCCCAGGATCGGATGGATTAACAGCTGAATTTTATAAAACTTTTCGAACACAACTAACACCAATATTAACAGAATTATTCAATAACAGCTTTTTTCAAAACTTCCTTCCACCTGATTTCAAATTAGGAATAATAACTTTAATTTTCAAAAATAAAGGTAGCCCAGATGAAATAAAGAACTGGAGACCCATTTCTTTACTTAATCTGGACTACAAAATTCTAACTAAAACTTTTACACTCAGACTAAAACAAAATATAACAAATATTATTAATGACTTTCAAAGTTGCGGACCCAATAAATCAATAATCAATAATGCATTAAACTTAAAAACAATCATTCAATACATTAAACAAAATGATCAAAACTATGCAATAATTTCTCTAGATCAAGAAAAAGCTTTTGATAGAATAGAACATAATTTTTTAAAAATTGTACTCAAAAAATTCAATTTTCCTGATAATTTTATAAAATGGTTCAGTATCTTATACACTGATATAGAATCCAAAATTTTAGTCAACGGAACCTTCACATCCACTTTCAAAATTAAAAGGTCTGTAAGACAAGGATGCTCTTTATCCATGTTCCTATATGCTTTAGGCTTAGAACCTCTAATCTTCAAAATAAACTCAAATCCTAACATACAAGGAATCAGCATCCCTAATACTCAAAAAGAAACAAAATCACTTCAACATGCAGACGATACTATAGTTATTATAAAAAATAAAAAATCCTTTTCAAATCTGAAGAAAGAAACCAAAAAATATAGTGAAAATTCAGGATCAAAAATAAATCAGGATAAAACTGAAATTTTAACTTTTGGAAATTGGGATGATCTAAAAGAATCAAATCCAGAAAACTTATTCAAAAATAAAATAAAAGTTTATGGAGTAATTTTTGGAGAAAATGAAATAAAAGAAAATTTAGAACCGAAAATCTTAAAAATGAAACAAGCAGTGAATAAATGGAGTAATTCTTACTTTAATATTTTCGAAAAAACAATAATAATCAAAACTTACATTCTAAGCTTAATACAATATGCTATGTATTTTGTAGAAATTCAACCAGAATATTTAAAACAAATAAACACAATAATATTCAACTTTTTATGGAATGGACGAGACAAAATAAAAAGAGACACCCTAATTAAGCATACATCTCAAGGAGGACTCTGGATTCCATCAATCTCACACAAACAAGAAACTTTAATTATTCAAAATATACGCAAAATCGAAATTAACCCCACCCAACCCTGGGCAAATCTATACATTTATTGGTTTGGCTTAAATCTCAGATTTTACAATAATTCTCTAGCCACAAACACTTATTTACATAACTTTGAAAACTATGAAGAACATTCAATTATTAGAAAAACTATTTTAAAATACAGATCACAAGACGAAATTTGGAGAATTCCTAATATAAAACTTATTTATAAAATAATTATAAGTAACGTAAACCACACACCAACAACAGCAATAAAATTTCCATCATCTAATTGGGAACTAATATGGAAAAAGTATGACACCTTCAGAAAAACTGATGAAAGACTCATATTATTTAAATTCTTGCACAAAATTCTACCAACAGGAGAATATTACCATAAATATGGCTTTTTTAATAAAATTCCAAGATGTGCAGACTGCTGGCTTGGTCCTAATACAATTCAACATATTTTTGAAACTTGCATAACCCATAATATTGAGCGTAACGCCCTTCTTTTAGAGCTTCAAAACATCACACCCAACATCACGCTAAATTCAAATCTTTTTCAAACGGGAAATAATGATAAAAATCTAGATCTTCGCATCCAAAATCAAATTTGTACAGCTATCTTTAAATACATAATCACAATATGGAAACAATGCATTAAATTAAAACCTCCTTAAACACCAACAGGTAGAAATGTCAAAAGAAAATAGCCAAAATAGAATATTAAAACATTAAAATAAAAATTTAAACATGTAATTTAGCATGAAAAACTTTAATAAGTCAGAAAACCATAAAGATAATCTTAAACATAATTATTTTAATAAAAATTAGCTTAAATTGCAAAAAAATAAGTTTTTTCCACTTTGGTAGTCAGCAGATGACAAAATTTAAAACTTTTCTTATTTTTAAGAAGATGTCTTTTAAGTAACTATATACGGTGAATGCTCTCTTTTACGTCCGCACGGGGTCAAGGTCGGATTTCTGGAGACAAAACGAGTCACTAGAAGGCGATTTTGACCATCTTTTTTTAAACTTATAAAAACTGAAAATCATTATATATATCTAATTTATATAAAGTAAAACACCCATTCTTTAATATTTGACCGAAAAAACAAGTTATTTTATTTATAAATTACTTTAAAAATCTTCCAAACATGGACAATTAAGCCCAAGAGATAATTTTTTTCAAAATCATTTGATTGGTCCGCTTGAGATGCCTTCTATTGGGAGGATGTCCAAGTAGGTCAATCCTATTTGGACTGATTTTTGCACAAAATTTGAAACATATTTCTTAAGAACTGGAGCGCTTCCCCCTGGACTCTGTGACTGTGCTATGTTAACCCTCGCACGGACATGGAGTTCAGGAGTGATATATCGACATGCTGTTTTGCTGTCGTTCTATATTTACAGTCGGACCCCCGAGGGACCCACTCTTATGAGTGTGGAAACAAGGGGCCCCGAACAACCAGTCTTAATTCCAAATAAAGTATTATAGCAGAAGACTGGGGCGCAACCTGCCTTGGGATTGATTTATATCAACTCTCGGGGTAGGAAGCGTCACAAATATTAAACGGCGACAAACGTTGACAAAGAAAAAACGGTTACTATCCATAGTTTACTTTGTTTCTTAATTGACGTTAAATTCGGTTTATTCCGCTTTTACCTTTTAACGTGACGCGAAACACAAGTTCTGATTTTTGGAAATGCATCTCTTACAATGATTGGTTGACTCCAAGTCATCCCAGTTTCTAAAAATGCTTAAACAAATGAAAAAAAAACACTTCCGTTTAAATAACGCCTAAAGCACAGTTAAAACCTCCATATCAACCGTCACAGCAAGAAATTGTAAATTTTTAAAATGCACTTTTGTTTGTATTAGCATTAGCCTTGCATACATGAAACAAGTTTTCAAAAAAATATATAGACATACACTACCGAGGCAAAAGTGATAAAAACGGTATTTTCGACGTCGTGACGTCATGTTCTATAGTTGATAAATATTGTTTTCGAAGAATACTTTCTAATGTCTTGTTATTAAATTAAGCATAAAGGCTTATGTCTATAATTTGTTATTTACGAGTTTGGAGCAAGTAAAAAGTGTCAGGTTTCTTTAGTAGTTCAGTATAGAAATAAATGCAGTGATATGTGCCAACTGTATGCAAAATTCTAATAATCCTTTATAAAGGGTATGTACGGTTCAAGGGAGGTAACTCTGTTAGTACTCATCAGCGACGATGTCATCAACCGTATTCTGAAGCTGGACATACAAACAAACATTTTGGTATATGTCACTAGATGTAGCACCAATGTGACCAGTAAAGTCTTTAAGGAGAGGACTTTTGGCTGGTCGTCTGCTGTACTAAAATATTGGTGAACCATTATCTGGAAACCAGCAAAAAGTTCAACTTTGGTCGAATGTAAATGTCTTTAAAGGAAGTTAAGAAGAGAGTCATTCATGTAGGCATAAATGTATTAAAATTACTTTGACACTATGCAGTATGTAGTTCCTTTATCTCTTTATCTGCTGATAACTTTTGCAAATGTCTGGGCTGATTGAGAAGTGAACTGTTGGACCTTTACATGGTGCTCATGAAAGGAATTTTCGAAAAAGTGAAATGTGAATGAAATCAAAAAATGCCATAAAAGCATGGAGAATTACGCACTAGACAGAGAGTTAAAACGTATAGACTATAGCAGTTTTTGCACAATCCAAATTTATAAAAAAATTGTTAAGTACATCTAATTCATCAATGCGAGTAAAACTAAACGTCCTTCCTAAAATGCTTATCAGTTATAAATTAGGACTCAAAAAAAAAGAAATACTCCAAATATTATATTTTGTCTTATGTTAAATAAAAAACAAACATCGGTAACGAAGAAGCAGATTTGTTTTGTTTTTGTTTAATTTGATTCTTTACGTCCCATCAACAATCTTTCAGTTATAAAAGGACGGGTCTTCCTGGGTTGAACCAGTACTAAGCTAGGATTAATGTTCCTGCTCAAGGACACAACGCAGTGACGGGGGTGAGACTCAAACCGGCAGCCCCTCGGTCTCGAGTCAAGGACTCTACCACTGAGCCACTGCGCTCCCACAAAAAAAGCAGATAAAATTCAAAACTGCAGATGAAGGTTTTTGTAACATTATTCTTACCAAACAATTTATGTACATAAAGGGCTAGATTTTTTAAGTGGATATGCATTGGTACCATATGGCTGCTCAGTTTGGTGTAATTGTTGATGAGGATCAAAGCAAGCTTCTTAGGTTATACTGTTTACCTTTTATAAACGGTCCTAAAAGTCGAGTTTTATTGCTTATTCTATTACTGCGAGTTGTCTATATGTGACTTCTTGCCTTACTACGATTAGAAAGCATGTTATAAAATATTTTGAAACATTTATTGAGAGGAATTGCAAAATCTTAGCTTTGGTCCATTAAACATGCAGGCTAGAGTCCTAATAAATTAAAGTCTAAAGGTTTTCTAGCATCTATAGTCTGCCTACATTTGTGTTTTCTACTCTCTATACTACATTGCCTCATAATCTAATCAAAGAGAAAAATATTGAATTATTGAGAAAAAAAACTTTTAACAGAGAGGGCTCACTTGGCTTGTCATGAGAAACGCACATATTTTTCTGACCAACCTAAAATATATAATCTGTGGTTATGGCTTAAAGTTTGAATCTTTTGAACAATATATTTACAAGATTTGGCTCGAAAATGTATTGACAAATTGTAGATATTCCAATGGTTACTAATCATGCTCCTCTCGTTGCAGATTTGTTTTTGTTTTGTTATGAGAGAGAGTATATATGTCTGTCTGTCTGTCTGTCTGTCTGTCTGTCTGTCTGTCTGTCTGTCTGTCATCATATGTGAGATATTCCTAGCAGACCAGGGTTCGGGTATTTCTAGTCTTTATGATGCGACTCTAAATCAGTCCCGTTCCCAATTAGCCTTAGCTGGTGGATGTCCATTGAACTGCATCATTTATCTGTAAACACTAACCCTCCTCTGAGAAAATGATTTTTCAGTGCCCTGGTATAACAACGGGGCACGCTGGTGTCAGGTTATAGCCATGCTTTTAGTCAGACTATGTATAACAGAATGCTTTACTTGAGTAGATGGAGACATAACTGTTAAAACAGGGTCTTTACCCCGTACTGAGTGGATAGGGGACAATCAAGGCGTTATAGCAATACAACCATATATCATAAACCCGCTATCGGCTGCAGTATCTCGTTAGGGCGATGGTGTTGTAGGGTGGGGCATTGGTTACAAATGCACTTCACTCTTACTACACGTGCTGGTACATACGTGTGCTTGATAGCAATGGAAATGAGCACAGTCGTTAAATATAAAAATATGACAAAATCAAGTAAAACAATAAAAATAAAAATAAAAAATACTCTGAAAAAATGAATGTGTCAGTCACACTTAGTGTCTGTATTACAACTCGATGCGTCCAATGACAGATAATGCAGATCCTGATTAGACCGCACCTCTAGCATATTTCTGGTCCATTTCTAGACCAAAAAAGATTGATTCAGAATTCAGGAAATCTTAAAACAGGGAAGGTACAAAATAGGGAATATAAGCTGCATGTGATAAAATGATCTTATCAGATGACGTTGCGTCTGTGAGTGAAATAACGCCATGCAATAAAGTCGATAAACCACTAGTGGATTATCGATTTACGGGAAACGTTATTACGTCCATAACAACGTTGCGTACAAAATGACAAAATTATAACGTTTTTACGCCAAAAATGAGATTTCAAAGTATTTGTCATATGATAAATAGAATCTAACATTCATGCTCTCGTATTATTGAATTTATTAAACTCGTTGCGAAAAAGAGATAAAATGCTCGGCAAGCCTCGCATTTTATCTCTTTTTCCCAACTCGTTTAATAAATTCAATAAAACATGAGCACTCATGTAAGATCCTCTATTAGTCCTTAGACGTTTCTTCGTGTGCAGAACCCAAGGGATGGGGACTAGAATTCTAGACAACCCCCTCCCATATAGGCCTCATCGCGACAAATACCTGTCTTCGGGGTTTCCGACAAAGCCAGACTGAAACCAGTCTCCTCAGCTACAGAGACTAGCTAGAAAACTGAAATTTCGCTTGTAGCAAGCTTAGATATGATACGTTTCAAAACGCGAATAACAAAGGCGCTGATCACACTGCGCGGATGCGCAGGCTGGTCTGCGCCTGTGTTGTTCGCAACACCCCGAAGACAGGTTTTCTCGCGTCGAGGCCCATACTGAAAAGCAGAAAGCTGTTTATTTCCTTAATAATACTGCTTTGAACCCCCTTGTTAATCACAGCCAGTGTTAGGTGTCGAGTCATTAACGGCCCGCTTTGGTAACTGAGTGTATGTTTTCTAGGAAATCTGGTATTGATTCCCTTTCCCCATTTTAAATATCGAAATATAAAAATCAATGGCAAAACTTTGGATCTGGACGTCTCTGGCGAGTCTTCTGAATCCGCGAACATAATTTGCTATGAATGTGGTAAAATGATATGTCCTAATCGTCATGGGAAGTATTGTAATTAATCTAACCTTACTGCATCTGTACTTCTAAAGGTAATTTCTGAAAATTTCTCTATAAGTGATTTATAACTTGGAAATGACCTGGAAGTGGGAAAACTGGCCATTTACTTCTAGGGTATGGTTTGCATTGCAGAGTCTGAATGAAACAAATTGATGCTCATTATTTAGCGAAAATGATTTTGCTTTGCTATAGCAGAATCAAATTCTTATTTGCTAAAAAAACCCATTTGGAATACGCCTAGCAGTAAAAGTGATTTGGAACTGGGAAACTAACTGAATTTCAGCCTGAGATGGCTAGAGGCTTGAAAATTTGGGTTAAGGAACTAAAGGGGTTGCACTATCTATTTAGTGGTGAGACACAGGTGCTGAACCGTGGAGAGGTTACTGCCGAGCTGATCTGTGTCTTTATTTTACATAATTATTCAGAATTTTTTTTTACCATTTTTATTATTTGTTTTATTTGTTTATTCGTTTATTATATTTTTTATGAAAATTTGGCATATCCCTAAAATTGATATAAGTATCTCATATCCCCGTAAGTACTTACAAAAATATCCCATATCCCTTTAAGTTTTTGGCCAATATCCATAAATCCCTAAAACCCTTCCATATAAAGTTGGTCGAGATTGGAACGAAGTTTTAGCATCACTACTGTACTTGAATATAAGTTCATCTGGTCAAATGCTCTTGAGCTGTTAGCTTGAGCTATCTCATCAGGTTCTACATGGTTCCATTGTAAAACTCATTCCCGCCGTTCACGACTTTTATTGTCTGCTTTCTCATCTGTTTATGTCCTTAGGTAGCCTATATAGGTAGTATATGACAGCTACCTGGGAGCAGTCTGGTCAGGGCGCAAATCATTTGCTTCCATAAGATCTAGACTGAAGTGCACTTGAATACACTTGCCCAAAGTTCTAAGCGGTCACCTTAAAATCACCATGTATTTGTCCTAATAACACGGGCATTTGGTTCTTCATTAATTTCACGTGAAACATCATGGAATGATTTTTTGTATGACATCTCTCAATACAATATGTCAAAACATTAAAATAAAACTAGTTAAAAATGATTAAAACTTTTGTCAAAATTTTGGAATTGCTAGGTGACCGCTTAGAAGTTTGTGTGAGTGTATATGCATTAGATGTAATAAGCAGACATCTTTTTTCAGGACAAACATATTGGCATGTTTAGGATCTGCCTGTTTTTATGACGCTGCGACAGCGGATGTAGTATTTGAATTGCCTTCCATAGGCATTCAAGTTCGCCTCTGATCGACCCTAGCGCTAATCATAGAATTAAACTGTATCATTTGGGTACCATATTTTATATAATGATTGAGCATGTAAATGGCACTGACGATTAGTACAGTGCATTAGGATTTAATAGATATTGCATTAGAATAAAATTGTGGTGAAATTTCAAAACCTGGGAAGACCTGATCTTTCCTTTTAAAAGGAAACTTTATAACTACATGTATTAACCTCAGTGACATACAAGACAACTGCAGTCTACTAGGTCATGACCCTGCTTTGATTCTTTGCATGCTTGATATAGTAGAGCGGGAAATGTCTGTTTTTTGAGACGATTATGCACTTCCGGATACAAGCATGAGACTTTCAGATAATGTTCTTCAAACCTTTCTTGTAAATATTTTCTCATTAGCCATCGCAATTTTTTTTCCATTTTCAAGATGGCTAACGGAAATTTCAAAATGGCTGCCAAATTCATATGATAAGCAGATGGGAAAGTGACAAAAAGAAGGCACATGCAGATATAAGCATGAAACTTGGTAAAAATGTTCATGAGCATGAGTAATTTGAATATTTATTCTTAGCCAATCGAAATTGGCCTATTTTCAAGATGGCGGTGCCTAATCCAAGATGGCCGCCGCAAAAAAACGTCAGATCAGAAAATGAAGATTTTACATGATACAAAGTAATTAAAAAACATCTAAAATGGTATAATTGGATGAAATATTTCATGAAATAATATTGGCTACCTTGAATCAGCACTATCTGAGTATTAAAAGGGACAGAAAGGGGGGGGGGGTTAAGTAAAACTGACTAAAATGTTTGTTTGTTTTTGTTTGTCTGATTTGATTCTTTTCATCCCATCAACAATCTTTTAGTTATATAGGGACGGGTCTTCCTGGGTTGAACCAGTACTAAGCTAGGATAAATGTGTCTTGCTCAAGGACCACAACTCAGTGACGTCGGTGAGGCTCGAACCCGCGGCCCTTCGGTCTCGAGTTAAGCACTCTACCACTGAGCCACTGCGCTCCCATGACTAAAATGCAGTGTTGTCGTCAAACTAAGGTAAAAATGCAAATAGATGTCGTCTGCTTGTTTGGGCTACAATCTGATTATAAGCTATGGATTATGTAAGTACTAGAAAAGCAATAAACAGGAACTGTAGCAATCAAAAGCCACATCTCACTCTTAAAACCAAATTGATAAATAATATAAAAAAAAATACAAATAGACCAAAATACAATGAGAACAAATGGCCAATCGAGTTGGCAGCTATTTCTCAAAGGTAGCCTCTCAGCAACCCAAACAGAACTTTAAGAATAATAAACAAACATACGGTGAATCATCACCAAAACTCTGACACCAAAACAAATACCTATTACGAGACATGTTTCATGTTTATTTGAACAGATATGAATTTCACTTTTTGCGGTTGCATATAATCAAAACAAACAAATTTTGCTTTTTCATGCATAACAGACGTGTCCCTGGTATTGCCAAACAGACCAGATGGCAATTTATAGCATAGCCATAACACGGCGGCCCTAAATACATCCCCACCCCCTTTTTACTGATTTTAAGAGCTAAAATGGGTATATCTTCTAAGAATACGTATTTAAGTGTGAAATTTCCTTTTAAGTTTAGAGGCACACTCAGTCTATTATTAACATGAGAAACAGCCTATGTGTGCCTGTTTTTGCTTGGAAATCGGGCTTAACAAGTTCTTCCAAAAAAGTGCCCAAATGGGTATCTCATGTATAAAATGTGTCTTGGAAGAAGTTTGAAAAGCAAATTCTCAAAACTCAGAGCCTACTTAATTTGTTAGATATTTTAAGTATCTATTACCTATAAAACTGATCACCAAATATTGCATTTGAGTATTTTGTATACAATTTAGTGTTGCTATGGAAACTGTAAACCCTAAAATTTGATGTAAAAGTCGCTTCCAAAAAGTAGATATCCAACCAGAATGCTTTATTTTCTAACAGAGCATACTTTAATTATCTATGTACAATATATAAAAGGCTCTAAGAGAAAAACGTCATATCTTTTAGAGAAATTGTTCGAGAAAGATTTAGTACATTTCATTTCAGACAGCATTTTTAAACGCTTAAATTTTGACTACTCATCTTCAGAGACTGTTTCAAACCAGAAAATAAAGATTAAGAATTATTTTCGTGATAACTTTGTATTCCTGGAGATCAGACTAACCCATGGAAATCAACTATTACCGAATATAAAGAGAAATAAATGAGTAACGGCATTTTCAAACTTGTTCAAATAAACATGAAACACCTCTTGTATAATTAATGTATAGGTGAGATTAAATGGTCAGATGAAATAAATCTGGGATCTTTAAAGGAAATGTGAATAAATTGAATACAATTAGACTTTTGTCTAACTGCTATACTTTCAAGTAAAACCATAAAATAATACTGTACAAGGCATATTGCTTGGTACTATGTAAGAAAAGGGCAAAGATCAGGGATCGATACAATCAAGTACCACACCTGACCCAGGATACCACATAGAAAAGTGACAAATACACTATTTAACATCACAAACGAGAGCCAAGTAGTCAGCCCTTTCCCAGCAGGTGATCACAATGCACCAATGAACAGACCCTGCTTTAAGTAGCACTTCCAATTAGTTCCACCTTGTTGACTTGTCACAATAGATTAAGTTGTGGAGTGTCCGTTTCAAGAGCTGGAAGTCACAGGTTGAAAGAAACAGCCATGTCACACTAAAATAGTTTAAAAAGGAACCAATTGCTACATTGCTTGGTTCTGAGCACAATAAGACATGCGATGGATTTTTTTATGTCACTCACTTCTAACACAACTACACATTTTGAAGTAATTACTTAACTGAAATCGACAACAATAGCTTGCTTTCCAGTTCTTGGTTCAGCGAAACCAATCTGGTGTCTCCCTCTGTGGTTGAGATGTATCGATAGATAGAAAGATCTGTGTTTTTGAATGCTGAACTGTGAAGCTCCAGTTGCATAGGGTGGTTACCTAGCTGTCGTGGCGCTATGATAATGATCAATATTATCAACATTATACTATAGTGTTTAACTCCTTTTGAAGTAAGGATGAACAAACTTCTTTTTTCATAGATGGTGATCCAATTTGATTCCTAATTTGAGGACCCTAAAAATGCAAATTTCGTACTGGTGATTGACGTGTATTGAAGTTTTCTGGCAAACGGCAGCAGCCCAACATATAAACCTACCCTACCCTACCCTACCTACCTAACTTAACCTGGGTTTTCAACCTACAACCTCCAGTTTCGAAAGCGAATGCCTTACAACTTGAGGTATCGTGACAAGTCAACTAGGGGGCGTAGGGACTCCCGCCATAAAGAATGTTCCATCACAACAAGAGGAGTGTGTGAATGTAAAGCCAGCATACTTCAAGCATACTTTTAAAGAACCCACTGTTCTCGAAATTAAGGTATTCTTCCTTTGAAACAAGAAAATTTCAGTACCTTGAAAATGTCATTGTAACATAATCTAGACGATTGTGTTATACATGTAGTGAGATGGGCTGCATACCATGCCTTAAAACATTGCGTAGTGCAATTGTAGTCTGGCATATCTGCTTTGCTGCCTCAAAATTGATCAGACGCAGGTATAGCACCATCTGAGACTGAAGAGTCATGTACATGTACAGTGAGTCACTTTAATTACGCACCACTTTTTAAGGGTCCACATTTTTCACAAAAATGCTGGAATCGAACATTCTCTATGATAATTTACTTATTGACATTTTATCTGTTTGATGACATCGAAAAAAATATCGGAATCACTCAAGTGAATCATTCTGCTACGCCAAAGGCAATTTTGACAAAAGTGCACGACTGCACGTGCAATCTGAACGTCTATATTTTCTATTTGCGTTTTGCGCTAGGCATTATCCATGGTGATCGTTGTGACAGAAAAACACCAACAACAATTATTTTATTCAAGTAAACCCCCTTTTTTCGATCGTTGAAATCAGTAACACTGTTACTGTTTGAAGAAATGCTCGTTTTGACGTCATATTAACGTTAGTTACAATAATCAAACAAATTTTCCTTCGTAAATTGTCTTGTTATGAGTCACTTGTTGACATAGAAGTATCATAACACTTAAACATCTTATCATTGACACGTCTTATGGCCTTGGTAGTAGTGACGTCATCACTAACGTCAACACCGTGACGCCAATAAATCCATTATTTTTTTTACGAAAATAAATGGCGGATACATGGTTGTTTAAAATGAAATTATAAAAGAAGTTTTTTGATAACTGGTTTACTAAGAATCATACGAAATTTTATCTAACTTTAAAAAAAGTACTAAAATCAACTTTTTTCAAACCTTGGTCAGCTGGGAACCAAACTAGTAAAACGTTAAAAAAAATTATAAAGTTAACAAAAACATTTCGGTCTTAGATATTGCCAAGAATAAATCGGTTCTTATCTCTGGCATAGCGAAAATTCGACCCTGAAAAATGTGCAATGTGATCTGAGTTTCATTCGAAATAATGCAATGTGAAATGGTGTTTTGAGGGTAGTGCCCTTCAAGATCCATTTTCTCATTTGTTTCTGATCTGATCACAATAAAATTTCAATGGCTTATGCAACTATAAATGCGCTTTACGCTGGTAGCCTCAGATTAAAAATATCCTATTTCTTTTTTGAATAATTTTACATTTTATAAGTGGTGCGTAACTAAAGTGGCTCACTGTATTATTGCCTCTAGTGTCAAAAAACAAGGCAGCACACAAAGTGGCATCAGCCTTTCCTGGTATATTTATCAAACTTTGCAGTGTACATGCTAACAATATCAGCGAGATATTACTGTTGACTTAGTAACGGGTAGAGTCCGTCCGTGCTCGATATGAGTAGAGGT